>PVIY010024429.1:0-38077 GCA_004026745.1 Myrmecophaga tridactyla
GGAATAAAAAAACTTGTGGGGAGCCGAGAAGCTGAAAGGCAATTCTTGCAAGTCTCGTTTTTGCATTTTCTGTGATACAGGCATTCTCCTGTGGACTTTTTCTATCTTGTGGCTTCCAAGAGGCACTTCCTGGATATCCAGCTTGCTTATCCTCAGATGGCCCTTTGCTATTTACGTTAAAGGTTCCACTCACAAGTGATACAGCCCTGCCTGCAGAATGAACTACAGTACTCTCAAGGGCAGTGCGAAAACTGGCAGATGGCCGTCCATTTGCAGCATCACAGAAGAAATAAACAGAAATACACCCTATTAATCTTTCATGTAACAAAACAATTTCTCTCTCTTTCATCTATAAAAATGGAAAAAGAAAACTTCAGTGGCCTCCACTTAATGGAGGAGGGGGTAAGGTTAAGCCAGTATGCTCTCTATTTCAGGAGAGCTGGAGAATAAATGACCTCCACATAATGAAATGGGCCCTGGGAATCGATTGGTAAACTATGCCCTGTTCCTCATATATTTAAATACAGATCACTCACTTCTTAGCTAAAGAACTGTTTCCCAAATATTCATTCTACCCACACATTCCTTCTGGGAAGAAAAGGCCACATTTGTGTTCATTTTTAATTTCTCTAGTGGAATCAGACTTTTCGCCCTTACTCATTTAGGTCACTTTTTTTACAGAAACCCCCACTTAAATACTAAATTTTTCTTTATCTAAAGTTTCAATCATTCAACTAATATTTATAGAGTACCTAAGTCCCAGGCATTTTAGAACATTTAGAACATTTTTAGAATGTTCTAAAAATCCCATTCCAATGAATCTTCAATTCTAGAGGGGACAAATAATAAGAAAAAAGCAAAGTATATAATATATTAGACAATTACAAATTCTGTAGGGGGTGGTGGAAGAGCAGAGCAAAGGAATACAGGATAACAGGAAAAGGTTTTGCAATTTTGAATAGGGTCATCAAGGTAGGTCTCAGTAGGAAGAGACCTGATGTCTTCTGTTCATAGAAAACTCCCCTTTCTCTGTAAATAAGTCCATTCATTAATTGCTTCACTTTTTCCCATTTTTATATTACTATTTGTATTCTCCGTGGTGATGTTAAAAAAAGATTCATTTCACCTGAGAATGAGGTTACACATTAAGAAAACTGCCCTACATTAGAAATATCTAAAAAAAAAAAAAAAAGTTTTGCCTACCCACAAAAACAAATTTGAAGTTATAAGAGGGTAGGTGGGAGAAAAGCCCATTCACAAAAAAACAAAAACAAAAACAAAATACCCTCCTCCTATATAACCCTAATAAGAAATGTGTGGCATACAAAGGGGAAAAAGCAACAATTTGCTGAGAGTTATAAAAGCAGCATTGTGCAATGGGAATTACGTATTGTTATCTACTACGGGGGGGGGGAAAACTAAATACTGTAAAGATGCTAATTTTCCCCAAATTATTGATAGGTTTAATGCAATTCCATTGAAAATCTCAAGGTAGAGTGGAACTGAGTAAAATGATGCTAATGTCACTGGAATAGTGGTTCTTAAACAGGGACACATACTGGAATCACTCGGGGAGCATTCTCAGAAGATGCATGCCTATGCCCCAACATGTATAGTTTAGTACTACTAAACTAGAATTTACAAAGATTGTTGTGCTGGTTTGAAAGGAAGTATGCCCCCTAAGAAAAGCCATGTTTTAATATAAATCCCATTTCGTAAAGGCAGAATAGTCTCGATTCAATACTGTATGTTTGAAACTGTAATGAGATCATCTCCCTGGAGATGTGATTTAGTCAAGAGTGGTTGTTAAATTGGATTAGGGGATGACATGTCTCCACCTATTTGAGTGGGTCTTGATTAGTTTCTGAAGTCCTATAAAAGAGGAAACATTTTGGAGAATGAGAGATTCAGAGAGAGTGACACTACGAAGCAGAGAGTCCACCAGCCAGCGACCTTTGGAGATAAAGAAGGAAGACGCCTCCCAGGGAGCTTCGCAAAACAGGAAGCCAGGAGAGAAAGTTAGCAGATGACACCGTATTCGCCATGTGCCCTTCCAGCCGAGAGAGAAGCCCTGATTGTGTTCGCCATGTGCCTTCTCATTTGAGAGAGAAATCCTGAACTTCAGCAGCCTTCTTGAATGAAGGTATCTTTCCCTGGATGCCTTTGATAGGACATTTCTATAGACTTGTTTTAATTGGGACATTTTCTCAGCCTTATAACTGTAAACTAGCAACTCATTAAATTCCCCTTTTTAAAAGCCATTCCATTTCTGGGTATATTGCACTCCGATAGCTAGCAAACCAGAACAATTGTGTACATTTTGCCAAAGCATCTCAGATAGTTCTGGTATGTAACATTAGTTAAGAATCAATTGTCAGGAATAATAAATCATATGAATAACTAATCAAAAGAAGAATTAGGGAGAAAGAGTCATCAATCATTACAACTTATTTTCAAGCTACATTAATGAGATCAATATGGTACTTGAAGAAGAACAGACAGATACATCAAAGGAAAAGGACAGACTTCCCAACAATTGATGCAATAACTATATATAATAAAATAAAAATCACAAATTAACAAAGTTGGAAAGAGATAAATTGTTCAAAAAGTTGGTTTAAGAGAAGTTGAGAGAGAATCAAATTTCAGATTTCATTTCTATGTCACATTTATACATACTTACACACACACACACACACACAAACTCACACAATTATGTAGATTAAAGTGCTACAGGAGGCAGGGAGGGGAGAAGCAAAGAGATAAAGTCACTAAAAATTGACTTTTAAAAAAAGTGACAGTGAGAGAAAAGAAGATTTAGGTTTTTTACCAGATCACTTGAAGGAAATAAACTGACACTGGGGAACTATTTTTTTCTTTTTAGTTTGTGCCGATATCCTAGACGTTACGCAATAAATTTGTATTATACTTTAATTTTTTAGCTATACATATTTTAAAGCGATTTTAATTAAGTTTTTCACTAATTTATTTTTCATTTAATGGCAATTGTGGTGCATAATGGGAGTAGGTTTAAAACTATGCATTTTAAGTGTTTTGTTCATTTTAAAAAGCGTTTTCACCTCATTATTGCTTTGCTGTTATTTATTTTCAGACTAGTGAAAATTCCTGCTCTTGCAGCTCTGCAAAGCTGAAATAAATAAATATTCAATCATAGTGATAAGTTCCAATAACTGAATATTCAGTAAGAGCAGATAAAAGAGTAAACCAAATAGGAGGATAGATTGCACAGAGGGAACTCGGTAAACAAATGTTCAATAAATGAGCCTGAATAGCGTTTTTGACCATTTAAGGGTCCAAACTTAAGGGATCAGCAGAAATAATCCAAATGTCAAATAACAGGATTCGCATACCAATTTCCCCCTTCAAATTGTGTGCATACTCTTTAAGGAAAAATCCAAAAGCTATAAAACATAAATGATATTCATAATTCCATCCATTCAGAGATACTAGATTTCCATTGACCCAAAATTAGCAAGAAATTTTAAAAGAGAAAAAAAGTTAAAAAAAAAAAAAGTCTTAAAGATAGAAAGAAAATTCTTAAAGTAACACTAAATTCTTCATATTATACCAAACTACCAAGCACTAGAGACCAGAAAAAACAGTGCCATATTAACAATCTTGCTTTAATTTGTTTTTTCAGGTTAAATTTCATTCAATCAAATTACCTAGAGTCTGGTAAATGTGGCATTTTAAATCAGTGGGGATGAAATGATTGTTCAATTAATATGCTGAAGCAATTTTTAAAACTACAGGAAAAAATAGATATTTAGATACTTATACCATGATACACACAAAATTAAATATCAGCATTAAAGTATAAAATGTGAAATTATAAAACAACCAGAATAAAAAATCTAGCTAAATATTACCTAACTTTAGAGCGAGAATATTTTTATAAATATAATAATGGAGACAATAAATTTATAAAATACATAAAAATATTGTAGATGTAAAGAAAACACTCCATACGAAACCAAAGGCTAACAACAGAAAAAAAAAAAGATTTGCAAAATATTTGGCAATGGGTTGATAACCTTACATATAACTAACTCATCTGTATCAATATCTAAAGAACAAATAATATCTATGAATCAAAAAGACACAAAAGAATATAAAAAAATTAAAATGGCCAAATAAGCACATGAAAAACTGTAAAGAAATTAATGAAATAGCATTCGCTAAAGTTAGACCACTCACCCCATATCACACATTATTTTAGGGCTACATGTACAGTTCCTTATTTTATCCGCCAATGAATGTTTAAGGTAGAAAGAAAAATGCTCCCTCATGTTCCAGATGAGAAGACTGAGACACAGAAAGGTCACAGCACAAGGCCAAATGGTCTCACTTCAGAGCTGCTCTCTTGATCATCACACCATCCTACCTCCATAATTAAAATAAAAAAAACACCTCTGTACTATCAGATGTTGTCTAAGGCAAGCCTCACGTAGTTTTTGTGAGGCCTGTGAGGTAAGAATGGTTTTTACATGTTGAAACTGTTGGAAAATAATTAAAAGAATGTTAATATCTTATGACCTGAAAATTATATGAAATTTCATATTTTAGTATCCATTCAATAAAGTTTTATTAGAACACAGCCACAGCCATCCTTTACGTTTTGTCTGTGGCCGCTTTCATACAACAGCAGCATTGAGTAGTTGTGACAGCGCCCTTATGTGGTCCACAAAGCCTAAAATACTTACCAGTTGGCCCTTTTCAGAGCAAGTTTGCTGACCCTTGACACAGGCGGCCTCGTACATTGTCAGAGTAAGAGAACTTGTGTTCATACAAAGCATGAACTTTAGATACCTTTTAACCCAATACGTTTAGTTTATCTCAAAGAAATGTACAATTCTCAGAAACTTTTATGCACAAAGATACTGTTTCAGCAGTGAGAACCTAAGAAACCTGACTCCAGACCCTCAGCTCAGGCCAGGACTAAGTTGAGTACTAAATTTATCTTGACTTCCAAATGAGCAAAACAGCTTTCCCGGTTTATCAAATAATATTACTAAAATTGCTAGTCCCGAAATCTGATTGTTTTGATATGTCAAACAACACCTTAAAATCATTACTACTAAGTTATATAGCATATTTATTTTTAAAAGCACAGTTTTTTTTAGGTTGACCCATGTAAAATTGCTTATATTCAGAAGTTTATGATACATTAATATCATGAAATCAAAATGCAGTCACAGATTAAACAAAACAACTTATCCTGAGTATGGATGAACCAAAACTGACAGTTTGCTTTCAGCAAAATAAACAGTCTGTTGCATAAATTAATGTAATTACTTGGATTTTATACTTTTGTTGGCATTAAACTTGTAAATGTGTTTTATTTTATAACTGTATAAGTGCTATAAACGAAGACGTTTTCTCCAACTTTGAATATAGTTAAGTAACATTATGTAAAACTGGAAGTAAGTGAGAATGTTTTCCTTTGAAGGAGGCACATATATTTCACAAGTCTGAGAACACGATGTGGCTGCCTTTAATGGTGTAAATATCCTAGCACGTAATTTAAGAACAAACAAGTCACTGTCCCCAGCTTCTTTATTTCACAGGCTTAGGTTGGTGGGTGACAGCACAGTGCAATCGTCAAGATGAGGGAGAGGGCACAAGACAGATCATTTTCACACGCCTTCACATTCAAACCAAACTGCTTAACTTTTGTGAACTACAGATTCACCTTGTGAGGTTATAGAGATGCTCCTAAGGTACCCAATGCTGAATAATAATAATAACACCTAGCATTTACCCAATATTGAGGTAAATTACCTAGCATTGTGCCAGGACTTGCTAACATTTTACATGCATCACCTCAAAGAATCATTATGACCACGGTCTGTGAAGTAGGTACTGGCATGCCCCTCTTACAGAGAGCAAAGCTGAGGCACTGAGAGGCTCAGTACTTAGCCTATAGTCACCTAGCTAGTAGGAGGCAAAACTGAGACTTGATCCAAATGCCTAATGCCAAAAGGAAGTTGGTTTTCCTCTCCGCTATACAAAGCTACCATGATAAACGGAAGCCATGTTTATGATACTGATGTTCATAGTTTATCAGGGTGAGAAGACATAAACATTTCTTCTTTTAAACCCAGCCCCAGATCTTCTAGTACACCACAGCCTCTGAGGGGGCCTCAGGGCTTCCTGGGTCATAAAACTTTCCAGAATGCTATTTTCCACTGGCACAAGGCTTCTCTCTATAAACTTCAGGGTACACAGTGCAACTTTATTTTTAAAAGCTTCACATTTCCAGCCACCAGCAGTGTAAACACCAATTTCCTCTTCTTCTCGGGATTCTAAAAGGCCCTTCCTCCAGTCTTTCCTGGCTTTGTGCTCCTGGAGTTGACTATACAGACTACGACCACCAAATTGGCTGGACAGATGAAAAACCACCAGGGAACATTTCAAGATGGTGAGCTTCAACCGCACATGGTTTATGCTTTGAAATATAACACTACTTTTCTTCCCATCTTCTGTGTTCTTCTTACTTAGAATGTGGCACTAAATGACAAAGATCTTCAATTTCATTATTGGCTGACAAATACATCTGCCTATATGAGAGCTTTGTCTTCATTTTTACTTAAAGAGCCACACAAATAATTATTATAACAGAATTACAGTTTTTAGAGAGAGGGATAAAAAGGTTATTAGGTGATATAGGTCCCTAACATCTCCAAACTGCATCCCCTGAAATCAAATATAAGTTGTACAGAAAAGGAAGTTTTAAATTGCTACAGGGCCTAAATTATTTAAACCCAAAAGGCTTAACCAAAACCTAGTTTTTTCTACACAGCTGCAGCTGCATCACTGAATAAAACTCTGTGTTATACCGACATGCTCTAAAAGCAGGTTTAAAATAAAATATAACCTCTTTTGAGAACTAATGCAAGTAATATTGCCTTGTAACAAAAAACAAAGAGAGATACTACTAAAGTCATTTTTCATGGTGTATTGAAACAGCTTGGGAAAATTACTAATTATTAATAAAATATGATTAAGCACCAATCAGAGATATAATAGTAATAGTAATAGTAATAGAAGTAGTCTGAGTGCTTGCTCTGGTAAGTACCTCACATGGTCCATCTCATTTATTCCCACACAACAAGCTTGTGAGGTGACACCAGTCCCTAAGCTACACTCAATGGACTCAAATCCTGGTCCCACCACTTCTTACCTATGTGACATTTAACCTCTGTGTATCTTACGTTCCTCATTTGCAAACAGAGGTAGTAACAGTACTTACTTACAGGGCTGTTGTGAGGATTAAACGTTTTAACAGGTGAAATGTTTACAACAGTGCCTAGCATACAATAAATACTACGTGAGGGCTAGTTGTTATTTATTATTATTGTTACTGTTATTTAATTTCAGAAATGAGGAAACAGGCACAGAGAAGATAAATCACTTGCCTGGATCACACAGCTGGCAAATGCCAGAACTGAGATTTGAATCCAAGGCAGTCTGACTCTCAAGTTCACCCCTTTTAACCACCTCAAAAAAGCCCTGTTGAATGTATAACGGTTCAGCCGCGGTGAAAGACAGTTTGGAGGATCCTCAGAAAACTAAATATCAAGTTGCCCTACAATCCAGCAATACCACTATGAGATATATACTCAGAAGAGTTGTAAGCAGCGACACAGACATTTGCACACCGATGTTCATAGCGGCATTATTCACAGTTGTCAAAAGATGGAAATAACCAAAGTGCCCACAACAGATGAATGGATAATCAAAATGTGGTATATACATATGCTCTAGTTTGCTAGCTGCCAGAATGTGATATACCAGAAACAGAATGGCTTTGTAAAAGGGGAATTTATTAAGTTGCAAGTACACAGTTCTAAGGCCTGAAAATGTCTCACTTAAAGCAAGTCTATAAAAACGTCCAAAGTAAAGCATCAACAAGAGGTTACCTTCACTCAAGAAAGGCCAGTGAAGTTCAGGGTTTCTCTCTCAATTAGAAAGGCACATGGCGAACACTCCAGGCCTCTTGCTTCATGAAGCTCCCCCAGGGGCATATTCCTTCTTCATCTCCAAAGGTCGTTGGCTGTTGGACTCTCTGCTTCATGGCTCTTTCACAAATGCTTGCTTCTTTTAAAGGATTCCAGCAAACTAATCAAGACCCACCTGGAATGGATGGAGTCACATCTCCCTCTAATGAAAGGTTAATACCGTCAATTGGGGAGTCGAATCTCCGTGGAGGTAACCTAATTAAGTTTCCAACATACAGTACTGAATAAAGTTTAAAAGAAACGGCTGTTCTTACAAGATTGGATTAGGATTAAAATATGGCTTTTCTAGGGCACATAATCTTTTCATACCAGCACAGCATACTGATGTAATGTTATACAACAGTCAGAAGGAATGAGCTCCTGAAGCATATAACATGGATAAACCTTAAGGACAAAATGCTGAGTGAAATAAGCCAGACACAAAAGGACAGATACTGTATAATTTAGCTAATACTACTTTGGTAAAGGTAAAGTCAGAGTCTTATAATGTAGAATACAGGAGGTCTAGAGATACACAGGAGCTAGAGATAGGTGAATGGTGACCTAATGAGGTTGAACTTAAATGTATGGGAATTGAAAGAAGTGATGATGGTTCACTAGTGGGTTTATAAGTAATGTTGCCATCTTGAAGGTAAACATGATTGAAATGGGTTGTATAGAGCCATGTATCTCACCAATTAGCACCAAAAATATAAATAAGTTTTTGCATGGAAAACAAGCCCTGTCACTTTCAAGTGTATATATATATGGCTCAAGAAATAAGGAATTCATCAAAAAAGACAACTGGTATCAGTGAGGTTATGACTGTCTTTGAACCCAGTGGCTAAGCATCCACTGGTTCAGAGATGTCTACTGTATACTGAGATTACATAAAACACCAGATGGTCGCAGGTGTGACCTTAAGCTCATGAGCTAGAGAGAAAAAATATGCATATAAATATTTTAACTTAGAACAGCAATGGAAGACTGCAAAAACAAAAACAACAAAAAAGAACATTTAAACAGACCAGAACATGGGGACAACTAAGATTCTATATACATGCTTTTTTTTTTTTTTTTGCTTGGGCAGGTACCAGGAATTGAACCCAGGTGTCCGGCATGGCAGGCAGAAACTCTGCCTGCTGAGCCACCGTGGCCCACCCTAGGTATATGTTTTTAATTGTGATTATTCATGTATGTTTTATTTTTTGTTGTACAAACAGTGTCTCAAGAATCTGTTCAAGTTCTTCGTTATCCTCTAACAGATGGTTGCTCTTAAGATAGTTAATCAAAAGGAAAATGAGCGAAATGGGACTGTGTCTAGTAAACTGAGACTAAAAATAAAAATAACAGACATCTGACTTGGAGAGAGGGCCAGACCCATAATCTTCTAAACTGAGAAAGGGATTCCACTCCAAGGGTCTTAAATGTAATTGAACAGCCACCCAAACAACAATAACGGTGGCCGGAGTGTTTCGGTCAAACTCCCAATGAGATCATTGATACAAATGACCAAAAGGGGAAAGACTGTTAAGTAAAATAAAATAGCTGCTTTCATTGGGCATTGCTAAAAAAGACTCCTTTCCAAGAAAGGATTTTTCCAGAAGACAAAAGCAGCTGACCTTCAGGGGCTTTCAAGAAAATGTAAGAACAGAATGTAACTTAAAGACCTTCAGATAAACAATACCTGGTAATAAACCAGTTTTGGTCCAGAAGAGACAGCTTATCACAATGGACATCCTATACTAATCAATGTCTATCTGTTCCCACCTTGTAAGACCCCCTTACATGGAATGGAAACAACCAAACAGAATATTTCCTGTCAAAATATTTCCTCTCTTGCTTCTGTGTTTACCCTATGTAAGTTTCCCCTTTCTACTTCCTTGGCAGAACTCCTTACCACTTTTGGTTTGACTCTGCATTTGCATATCATTTGTTGCCCAAATAAGCTTTAACAAAAAAAAAAAATTGGTTTTAACTGGCCAGAAAAAAAAAAATGTCTCCTGGTTTCAGGAAACAAAACAAAACAAAAAAAAACTACTTTCTTAAAATGTCCTGCCTCATTCCCCAACCCATGAAATTCTCTGTCCAAAATATTCTCTCTTCAATACATTTCACGGTTGATTTTATCACTTCAGTAACTCGGTCTGACCTTCTGGTATTTATGCTTAGAAGGAAAAATATTTAAGTAAAAAAAAAACTTAAGAAAAAGGGAGAATAGAAATTTTCAGATGGTGAAGAATAAGGTAACCATACGTTATCCTTTTGATAAAACTCTCTCACTCTTTTCCAGTTTCAGAAAGAAGGTGTTCTATTAGGTTTGAAAGATTAAGATCGAAACTGTTATTCTCTAAGTAACAACTGCTTGATAGGATACAGAGGGGAAATTTATTTCTACAATAGCTGTGAAGTCTGAAATATATTGCTTGTCTCTTGCTATAACTTAAAAAAGAAAAAAAAACAGTAAGCAAGAATAAACAACTTATGGCTGTTGTTCCTTGGGTGAAAATCTTGAAGCAGCAATAATACTGAGGCAAATTAATAACAGTGCAGCAATTAAAAACTTCTACCACCCAGCTTTTTGGAATGTAAGAGCTATGCTAAGAAAGCTCTTCTGGTAGGCAACTTTTCTAAGTTAAAGGTCAAGTACTCAATTTCTACTCACTAAATCTGAATGACTTCCTACAATAGGTTTCTCAGATGTGATCTATGTGCCACACCGTTAGAAAATAAAAAATAGTTAAACTATTAAACTGGTCAACCAGGTTCATGGAAAACACCACAACAGCTTTAGGTACTTTCCTTAATGCCCTTGAAGCAAGGACTGACTAGATACCCAGTTAAGAGGCACTATATCATAGGCAGGTAATTGCATGCTGACCAGATAAAATGAAACAACTTCATGCCAAATATTGATAAAAGTCCCTAAACAATGGATTCAGGTATCTTCCAACATCAACAGGTCAAAACGTATCCCTCTTCCCTGAACTATGAAAAAAAAAACAAAGACATAAATATATAATGGTGAGAAAAAAAATACAATATAGCATCAATAAGTTTCTTTAAGTCTAAGAGCGTGTGCAACTGTAACTTTGTTTTTGTCAGTCAAGCCTGGGGCATCTAACAAGACAAAAACCTGCACCCTCCGGGGTGTTCAGTAGAGAAATGGTCAGTTTACATCATGGGACCACACATGGCCTTCCAGAAAGTCAAAGGAATGAAGCAATAAAATCATTCACACCAAAAAGGGCCACATAAAACGTAAATAAATAAGCACATGAATCTCGTGGGTTTTTTTCCATTCACATCAGTACAATAACTGAACGTACTATTAAAATTTAGGGGAAAAAAAAAGTTATTGGGTTCCTTTGTTTCTTCCCCCGGGCTGACCCTCTCAGCTCTAATTTATACCAATCTGAAGTTAACAAGACTTGCAGAACTCTAAAACAAGTATTTATGAACACTTAAATTCCACATACAACTTTTACAAAATATTTCATTTCTTTTACCCTATTTCATACAGGAAATTAGCTCTTACATAGTTAATGCATCATCTCCTATGTGAATCACTCTTGTAACATACAACTAAACTCCACATATTGGTGATTACCCTTTCTTGTATGCCTACTGAACCAAGCTGTGAATGCAGCTGACGTAAGCTACCATAGTGCGGCTAGAGGCCCAAGAAGTCTCACAGAATTTCTGCAGCACACACACAATCCCATGCTGTGGGAGCTGGTGTTAGAAACCTATAAGTTAGATAAGGATATGAAATCCAGCCGCCTAAAATATTAAAGGTAATGTCTTGCATTTGCATAACATTTTATGTGCTTTACTTCATTTAGTCTCCATGACCACACTGAATAAAATAGGGGAGGTCTGTTATTTTTATGACCACACTGACTAAAATAGGGGAGGCCTGTTATTTTTATCTTATGGACAAAGACTCTGAACCTCTCAGAGACTTGAATGCTAGTTCAACTATCGACGCTAGTACTGATGCTAATTCTTTTCTAGGAGGAAAGGATATAATCATAAGTATTTTAATTTGGAATCACAAATTTAAAGTAGCGCCTTTCCTGGGGACTCAGAAAGAAAGAAAAAAAAATATCACGTAGATTAAGTAGGCAGAGGGGCTCACTGATCCAAGTAGGATGGAGTAAATCAGAAGAAATGTGTAAATAAGGTAAGTTGAGAACGAGAACGTAAAAGAACAGCTGAAAATGGACTACAAGAAAGGGAGAAGTCACCATGATAAATGCAATGCCAAGGAGAAACGCCTCATGGCATGTGGAAGGCCTAACAAATAAATGGACTCCCTGGGGATGTCCAAAGAGGTTTAGTGGGAAATGGGTTGAAGTAAGGAAGGACCCTTCAAGCGATCTGATCAAAGAGTTCTCACTGACAGAACCGACATGCAGTTACGACTGTCAGCTCTTAAGCAATAGGAGATGAGATCAATTTTCGAAGGAAATTGTTATAGCAGCCATGCTTAAAACAATTTATTTGTAGTGCACTAAGAATTGTGGTTGGTGCAATGTGTGGTTTTGAAAATTGGCCATGACTGAAGAGAAGATAATGAATCTATTTAGATAACTTTAAGTTTCAGCTATTGGCAAGACATCCTTCACACCTTCCTTTTCTTCCTCTCCCCGCCCGTCCCACATTTCTAGACATAATGGCCTCCTTGGTGCTCTTTAGTAGGGAGGCCTCAAGATCCTGTATTACTTTCTCCCTCTGCTTAGAGGAGGATCTTTGCATGATACTACTTCATTTTTATTTTTCTCTACAAGACTTCAATTACCTAAGCTTAAGTATATTTACATATATATTTTCTTATTGATTATCTGTCACTACTATTAGAATATAAGCTCTATGAGTACAGGAATATTACCTGTATTGTTCTCAGTTTTATTCCCAGGGCCTAACACAGAGCCTGGCACACAGTCGGGACTCACTAAAAAAAAAAATCCAGTCTTATTCTCAAGTACAGCTGATGTTATCCCTTAGTGAGCACCCTCTAATCCACTGTTGTCTCTACATCTTCACTGCCAATGTGTATCACTCCAGGATTCACAACCAGCCTAATACACCCCATGATTTCTCATTTGGACTGTGAATTTACCAGGCACACAGCTTCACCCTACTGCCCGTTCCCCTCCAATCCATTCCCCCACGGATCATTTTATCAAAACACAAATCAGATTGAGTGACCAGCCCCTGCTTAAAACACTCAATGTTCTTATGATGAGGATTAAATCCTTAAATGGACAGCATGACTTGTGTAGACTGGCCTTGCCCTTGCTGTCCAGCCTTATCTTGTTCCTCTCTCCCCTGGATTCTCCCCTTGCTTCTCCCCAGTTACTTGAATCCACCCCATTCCCTCCTGCTACAGGACCTCTGCACAAACTGTAGTTCCCTGGGCTGTCTGGGACAACAGAAAACTCTCCTTCCACCCTCACAGATTCTCCTACTCACTCTTCAGAGAGCAACTCATGTCAGGGGTCTACATGCCCACAAATCTGTACTGCTCTACTTCACAGCATTTATCCCAGTTTATATTCGTTAGTGCCTATGTTGGTTTGTTTTCTTTTAATTAAAGATGATCTTCCTCCTGGTCTCTATGCTCCATGATAAGATAGACCATGAATATTTTGCTCACCCCACTGGATGTCTAGTGTCAAGAATAATGCCTGGTACTTGGTGAGCACAGAATAAATATTTGTTGAATAAATGAAAGAAGATACCCTGTTGCAGATTGTGCTGGTTTGAAACTGTTTGTACTCCAGAAAAGCCATGTTCTTTAATCCTCATCCAATATTGCTGGGTGGGAGCTTTTTTATTATTTCCATGAAGCTGATACCCAACCAATCGTGGGTGGTAACTTTTAATTAGCTGGTTTCCATGGAGATGTGTCTCCATCCATTCAGGGTGGGGTCCCTTACTGGAGCCCTTTAAGAGGGAACTATTTTGGGAAAAGCTTCCCTGCAGACAAAGCCCACAAAGCCATCACCTTTGGAGATGCAGAGAGAAAACGCCCCCAGGGAAGATGTTTGAAGAAGCCGGTAGAGAAAGCTAGCAGACAGAGCCATGTGCCTTCCCAGCTGACACGGGTGTTCCAGACAGCATCAGCCTTTCTTGAGTGAAGGCCATCTCTTGTTGGTGCCTTAATGTGGACATTTTTCTCAGTGTTAGAACTGTAAACTTGCAACTTTATAAATCCCCTTTTAAAAAGCCATTCCATTTCTAGTAGATTGCATTCCGGCATCTTTAACAAACTAAAACAGAGATCAAAGAGCTAAAAATCATAGTCAAATACATGGTTATTGAAACTTTCCACAAATATTGAAGGGAAGCTGAAGGCAAGGACATTTGTAAAAATCTATGATATGATAATGGGCAGCTGCTGAAAAAAAAAAAGAAAAAACAGGAGAAAGGAATATATGGGACAATAACTACTCTGAAACAGCATTGACTACTGAATGAGACGAAGAGGCTGTTTCATTAAAGAACTAGACAAGAACCGGTTCAAACAATTTAGTAAAATGACATAGCTTTGACTTAGGTAATGACAGCAAATAGGTGAAAGGTTACATTTACATATCCTATTAGCGACTCCTTGACTCAGCCACTTTGGAAATATTTGTCTATGCAGAGAAGCCATTCCCACTTTGCTCTCCTTGGCATTTTCCTTCATAAAAATTCTCCAAAAAATCCTTATCCCCTGGAAAATGTTTTAAAGGCATTTCACTGTGGTCGATTAGGCATACAGTAATAGCTAAGTGAGGCAAGGGCCAGGGAGGAAATGGCGTATAATAAAAAGTATCCGCTCCTGATTAAAGTTATTCAAGCACGACTTGAGGATGTATACTCGCTGAAAAGTTTAGAGCACTACACGATATTATGGGCTAAAGAACAGGCCAAATTTTTAACCTGCATTGTTACTGTTTTGTTCACAAAACACCAGAAGCCATATAATTCTAAATTCTCCGGGGAGGGGGTGCTTATTAGTTTATTTTTATTTCCTTCTTTCAGGCTTCTTTTAAAATAAGATCTAATGTTGATGAACATGAAAAAAAGATCCCAAATTTCCTTTCATTTGAACCCACCAGTGACTCATGCAACAGCTAGCAAGTCTCCTGGCTTTGCTTTCTATAGAGGGCACAGCAACATTTCAACAGCATACTCTAGTTTTCTGGAGTCAGTTTTCCAAAGCTGACTTACCACACCCTGTCTGAGAAAGGACAGCATAAAAATGGCAAAAATTCTGGTCTCCAAAAATGGAACAAATATTATTTCCAATGTCAAGCTGTTTACATAAAGAGAACAGAGACACAAGGAAATAAAAGCCTGAGGCACAAATAAGAGACCTGGCAAACAAAACAGAAAGGAAAAATGAAAGCACGCTGGAAAAACTGACTTTACCAGATTTAGAGTGAGAGGGGGAAGTGCAGGGGAGATAACCAAGCTTTTTCACCCTTACAGAAATAAGATTTTAGAATTCACAATTAAAAAATGCTAACAGGGCGGGCCACGGTGGCTCAGCAGGTAAGAACGCTTGCCTGCTGTGCCCGAGGACCCAGGTTCGATTCCTGGATTCCAGGTGCCTGCCCATGTAAAAAAAAAATGCTAACAAAGTAGCATTTAAAACTAAATGGAGAGGGAACTAAATGGATAGGGGAGAGAGAAAGGGATGGGAGCCAACAAAGAGTGCCTGCAATATCTACTCCTCAGTCTTCCCCATTCAGAACCTGCACAGATATTTAAAGAGACTGATTTTAAATGAAAATTGAAGGGCAAATGTTCTCAAACAGGAAAAAAGTTGGGAAAAAAAAATGGAGTAAAACCCACCTATTAAGAAATATGTGCTTTAGGCAAGAGATTCTACATTTGTACAAATCCTAATAGCTCACGACCTTGGCTCTCCTGAAATTTGGGAAGGGCTATCTATGAAAACACAATTAGCAGTGTAACTCGTGCAATTAGCATCATAAACCAGATGTATATGTATAATCTAAACAAATTTTTTTTTAAATCCCCTAGAAATCTCCAGTTACATGTAAACAATTATCAGGCTCCTTCAAGATCAACTTATCTCTTTACAAAAATTCTCCTAAAAAGAGTTCTAAAAGGTAACACCCTTAGCAGGTTTTGGGTTATGTATGTAGGTGCTTAAAAAGAATATTAAATACATTCAATTTTTTAAAATATTCTAAAATAGATTTTTAAAATGTGATTTAATCTTCATAGACACAAAATTTTGCTGGACTTACAAATAAGTACTATTTCAAAGCTAAACTTCTCCCGCATAGGTAAATGAAATCCCCAATATCTGAAATTTATAATAGGGCATTTTTAGTCGTGGAAAGAGCAGGTAGTAATAGGGTTCTCCCACAGTGGTTTTAAGTCTTCATTTTTATTTATTTCTACCGCTGTCCTTTGTTTTGCTTATGTTGTAACTACCTGACCAGCCGTCACCTACACACTCAATGCAGGCAAAATGGATCCTTTGTGGCTGCTGCTGCTGTTGGCTGGACTATCATTTTTGATACTTCCACTTCAAGTACTTGTGGTCCAAGCCCTCCTCAAAATGCGCTTTGCCACTGACAGGGAAGCAGATCTGCAGCTTCTACTGTTTCTTGGCACCACCATGACCACCGCCCCACTCCACCTCTGCCGCGTCATTCTCAGTTGTGCCTTAAAGAACTGCATGTCTTCTCTTCTGAGTCCAGGTCATTCTTTTCTCGAGGCTGCCCTCTTAAGCTCCGGGAACAACAGCGATTTGGAAATCTTGTTTTTGTCCTCCATCCAGGCCAGCACAGCTGGATTGCGGCAGGCACTTGACTTGGAGCTGCTGGATTGGCTGGGTTCCAGACCCTTGCTGCTAATATGCAGTCCTTATCCTTTCATGTAAAACATGGCTTGTAGATAAGGCTGAAGACAGTGTTCAGAAGTTCAAGATCCTTTGGGCACAGATCCCAATTTCACAGTCACACACGACTTTAAGGAATGACATAGATATGCAGAACTTCTCTTTCACTGTCTCAGTCTGCGTAGTCTCCAAACTGACACCACAGATGATTTTCTACTTTTTGCCTGACAGGCCTAAACTAAACGCTGTACAGACTATCCAAATTGGAAAATTTCGTCTACATATAGGAACCGCCATGAACCTAACATGAAAACAAGCATTGTTTTTATGCTATCAGAATCAACAACTTCTGCCACCTTTTTCACCTACATCACACAAGCACACACGAAATTGCTTTAAACCAGCACTGCACAACAACAGATCTTTCTGCAATTACAGAACTGTTCTCTATCTGCTCTGTGCAGTATGACAGTTACTAGTCACATGTGGCGACTGAGCACTTGAAATATGGCTAATGCAATTGAGTAAATGACATTTTTAAATTTTATTTTCTTGTAATCAGTTTAGATTTAAATTTGTATCAGTCAATGTGATTAGTGGCTCTTAAGAACTGCAGTGGACCTGAGATTTTATCCTACTTGCAAGCTAATAAATTAGCATGCCACAGTTTCAAAGGATGCTGGGAGAAGACATAAGATACTTGGGTCAGAGATGAAGGGCTTTATTATTCACAGAAAAGCAATCGCAGCAGTTTCAGAATAATTTTTCCAGTTCCCTGGAACCCAATTCCCACAGAATGATATGCAAAGGACCAGCTGACATTTGCACACACACAGCGATTTGCATTGCAGGAACGAATACTGAACTTAGAGTACCTGATTGTTTATATTGGATAGTAAGTCTATCTGCCGTTTGTTCTAGAGGGAAACACTACTTCTGTCTTCAAAGGCTCTTTGCTACACAAATGTCCTTGAAGGACAGTCCGGAATGAAAATAGTCAGTGCTTCTGCTCACAATATGTAAGGAAACATGAATTACTAATGGAAAATATCTCCCAACAGTGAAAGTATCATATATATCTCAGAAATTCACCCACCTCTCTCCTTGCTTGACAATCTTGATACTGGTAATATTTATTTTTTGCTAGGAACACTGCAATAGCTGCCTAAATGGTTATGGTACTTCCGCTACTGCCTCCTCCCAGGCACTCCTTATGTTGTAGCCAGAATGTTCCTTGTAAATGCATATCTAATGTGTCACTCGTTTTTCACTCGTTTTTCAATCTTTGATGTCACCTAGTGCCTCTTAGGTGGAAGCCAACTTTCCTTAGCAAGTTCCTCAAGGCCCTGAATGATGTGGCTCGGCCTCTATCTGTGAGCATGGCTCTCATTTAGCTTTTCTAAGAATGCATTCCTTTAGCAAAACTAAGTTTTCAGTTGCTTATATACAGAGGTCATAAAGTCATGCCCCCAGGTTATATTCTAATTTCAAATTTGTTAGGTTTCTCCTATACAATAGTTACGAAGACATTTAGGCCATTCAAAAATTGGGAGATGTCACATTTTTTAAATTGAATTTTAAGCTCCTTTTTTAAAAAATCAGGGCATCTGGTAACACCAGGCATGATTATCCCTACATGACATCCAACATGACAACTCTTGGTGGAAGCTGAATGTCAGTTGTTCCCTTTTGACAAAGCATAGAATCTCCAGGTTGCCACACCTCTCCCTCATGCTCTCATTTATTTATTTCTTTACATTATCTACCTAAATTCGGTGCTAATCCTCTGTTACCCTTAGCCTGGAATATTCGTTTAGCCCTTCCACATTTTTCAGCTGCTAATTACTATCCATGTATCAGGTCCCAGTGTACTCATGTTCTCTGGGAAGTTTTCTCTGACCACCACCAACCCCCATCAGATGTACTGTGTGAACCTAGCCACCCACCTAGGCCTCTTCCTTCACAGCCGGTCTTCTGTGGTCTCTGTGTTACCTGTGTCATGGCACAAATCACATGATATTGTAATTTTATGTTTACAAAGCTGCCTCCTTCCCAAGACATTCAGATTCATAAGAGAGTGGCTATAACTCTCACATACCATTTTATGCCAGTGCATAGGAAAAGGCCCAATACATGTTAGGCACTCAACAAACATTTTTTGAATGAATAAATTAAACAGAATTTAGCTGAGGAATAGCAACTGAAAAAAAAATTTTTAATTGGACATTTGATAAGTGAGCTCCCCTTCCCCCACCAATAAAGAAACAGAAATTACTATTTCAGTATAGAGCAGTAGTTGTGTACTATTTCACAGCCATGTGATAAGCACTTTATATTAGCTCATTTAAACCTTACACAGTCTTCAGAAGTAAGTATTTCTATTGTGCCCATTATGGAGATGAGAAAATTGAAGACTTGGGAGGTTAAGTCATTTACAAGGGTTCCCATGACTAGTAAATGCTTGGACAGCATTCAAACCCAGGCCCATCAGAATCAAAAGCCAAAGTTCTTAATTGTACACAATTTACAAATGTAAATTTTTAATGTGCCCTGGATAACGAGAATATATCGGGTAAGGAAAAAAACATAGAACTGGTTATAAGGTAATCACAATTATAGTTTCACGCCTGCCACTAACTAGCTGCTCAACCTTGAGAATGATGGTCTCATTCTCCACATCAGTAGAGTAAATTGTAGGAGATAAAAGATAAGTGAAATTTCTTCCAGAACACCTGACAGCAATGACACCAACAACAAACTTATTCAGGGACATTCTTCTAAGCTATTTGTCTGCGGTTTTAGCAATTACTTCTTAAAGATAAAAGGGGTCAAAGGGGTGAAGAAAGTTCTTACACATGACACTTTCTAGTTCAATATCTCATGACTATCCTACCGAACCACACAATTTCCAGGGAAGTATTAAGAGTCTTTAATCTCGTTTTACAAATAGGAAAACAAAGGTAATGACCAATAAGGCCAAGTATAAATTTCAAATCAGCTCCCTCAGGCTGCCCCTCTGTCCTGCCTCACTGTGTGAATTCAATCACAGTTCTCAGAGCTCAGTGCTAGTATGTAAAGCCTACAAAATTTTACACTTACCTAGCAGAAAGAAAGATTCTTCCCAGGAGCAGGAAAAGAATGAGAAATGCCACTGAGTAACACACAATACAGCCGAGTCTAGATGGGAAGAATCCTGGACAATCTTTTTGGGGTATTTGGTATCTAAACCAAATTCATAAATGGTTAAAAAAAAAAAAAAAAAAAGAAGAAGAACGTTTAACTTTCCAGTCAATTCAGGGCCCATAAAGCCTTTAAGTTTTCCAAGTTCCGATTTATTAAAAATCTTACATTCAATCTGTATTTTTTCTAAACATTTTTTCTTTTTTCAAGGTGAGAAAATATTTCACCTGGGTACCATAAATTTACTGACTTACTGATTAAAGTTAGAATTGCAATTTCTACTTGTAACCTTTGATCACCACGTCATACATGTATAGGATGTTTCTCAGAGCTTGAATTCTAAAAAGACAGGAATCATTTTATTTACAAGTTGCACATCTATTTGATGAAGCAGAGGCATTAGAAATTTATTTTGGAAAACACTGCCTTAGCCAAAGCCTGGCATTTGTTTCAATCTATTCATTAGATTGATCAAATAAAGATCCAAAAAGGCCTTTGATAGTGCATTCTTGACACAATTTACTTGCCACATGCAGCCATCAGGATATATTTGATGTCCATATTAAATATGAACTAAAATCGCTTAGTTCCTAAGTTAGATTGGAAGCCTCTTTGACTTCCATAGCAGCACACAGCAAAGTGCATTACACAAAACAAGAACTCATGAAATTGTTAAATTAGGGATGCAAGAATGACAGGTCTTAGCCATCTAAACCAAGTCTAAAGCTGAGTTTCTTAGGCCATTTACTTGCTTTTTCCATAAAGTAACTAGACTGGTTATAACAACGCTCCTTGTGCCTGTGACTATAAATGGAAAATTTACAAATCAAATGCCACATGTCATTTGTTTGTGCTAAACGTCTGAACTTATTTTACCAAAAAGACCTCCTCCCTGCATTGTTAAAATTAGCAGCAAATCAAGAATTTAAATGTGAACCAGAGAAGAAAAAGTGCTTGTAAAGACTGGAAAACATCTGAAGCTAATGCAGCTCTCGTTTCCAAAGACTAGGGCCAATAATAATCTTCCTGCTATTTGTATTTCCATGACAACATGTCACACAAGATGTAGGGTCCATTACTTTGGTGAAGAGAGGACGATTTCAACTCTGAAAACTAAAGAATGCGCGCTCAGGGCACACGTGCGACTCGCCCAGTCATCCAGAGAGACATAATAACCACATCTCAACTCAGAGGATTAGAACACAGGAAGACCTCAACTCAGAGGATTAGAACACAGGACCTGCCATTAAGGCAGCGTGCTCAGACAACAGACCTGAACTCAGTATAAAGTAACATGCCTTTGCCCTCCTACTTGGAGCCTCACAACGACCCTCGGCAGCGGGCAGAGCAGACGCACATTTTGCAGATAGGAATACAGAGGTTCTGATGGGTCGTATTTCACACACAGGAAAGTGACTGAACCCAGACTTAAATCTCCATTTAACTCCAGGCGGCGGTTATACTTTCCATTCCGCCTCTGCGATCGCTCTTCGCAGGCATGCTACACTCTACGGCTGGCAAAACCGCAGGGAGGAGAGCGGAGCTGGACAAGGACGGGAAAGAAGGAGGAAATTCCACCGCTTCCCGGCCATGGCCCGCACTCAGCACCCCACGTCGCCACTCTGCTCTATCCCCTTATTGTCTGCTTGGCGGTCCTCGCTGCCCCCAACCAGTCTCGAGGGCGAGCCGGGGGGGTGGGGGGAGGCGTAGTTACGGAGAGTTTTCCAAAGTTGGAGGCTGCAATGACGAATGAACAAATATTCCCAGCGAGTGAGGGCGCAAGGAGAAGTGTAAACGTGAGACCGACAGGAGAGTGAGCCCTCCCCCGAAACTGGCAAGGGACGCCGGGTGGGGGCTGGAGGGGGGTGGGTCAGAGAGCGATCTGGGGGGAAGGCGAGGATGGCTCAGCCCCCAGGACACTCCCTGGCCGAAGCGCAGGACGGTCCCGGGCACCCCGGAGCGCCCCCAGGGCAGCACTGGAGAAGGACGCGGGACGCAGCCCGGGAGGAAATCGACAACGGCCCGGGGACCGGGAAGCGACAGAAGCTGTAGCTGTAGCAGGATCCTCGTCCCGGGCTCAGCATCTGCCCAACTTCCCGAGCTCCGCTCACGCACCCACCCTCGCCCTGGCCCCGCACGCCTGGCGGCGGCTACGGCAGCACCAACCTGCGCGGCCGCGGGCTCGGTCCGGGACGGAAGCCGGAGCCTGGGGCGACGGATCGGCGGGCGGAGTTATAGCTGGAAGGCTCCGGTTCCCTGGGCGGGGACAGGCTGAGCACGCGGCGGCGGCGGCGGCGGCGGCGGCGGCGGCGGCGGCGGCTGGGGCTCCCTCCTCCCCGCGCGCGCGGTGCCGGGCCCTGTCCGCCGCCTGCCCTCGGCTTCACCGGGCAGCTCCCAGTCCCTCCCCCGGGGCGGCTCCGCAGCTCCCGGCCGCCCCTGGTCCCGCCCCGCGCCGGCCGCCTCTGTTCCGCCCCCGCGTCCCCAGGGCCTCGGAGGGGTGGGGACGAGGTCCCCGCAGTAGCCCCCGGATGCGCGCGGCTTCGTGGGGTTTCCCCGCGGGGGGTCGTGCGTACTGAAGGTTCGAATTCCCGGGAGGAGAGGAGGTGACGGAGAGCTGAAACTCCCGCTCGAAAGCCCCGAGGAGGGGGTTGAGCGCCGGCCCTGCTAGACTCCCTTTGCCTCGCCCGAGCCCCGTGTCCCTAAACACAGCCCTCTACGAGCTGGCTGCGCCGACTGCCCCGAGCCGGGCCGAGGAAAATGTCCGACTTTGCGCCCAGCGCCAGGCCGGGAGGACGTTTCCCGAGAAGCCCGTGGAGCTTTTCCCCCCTGCCCCCCTAAATCCGGACTCCGGACCCCCGCACGTAGAGTGCGCGGACCAGGCAGACCGGGCACTGGGGTCACATCCGTGGGAAAGGTACAATTTCCACTCACACCCCTGGCCCGGTCCCTGGATTTAGGTTACCTCGCCAAGTTCTGAGCAGTGCGTCCCTACCTGCACCCCGGGCCCGGGGCACTCTTTATCCTGGCTTCCCACCGCCCTCGATCTTCATATCCCTTTCTGCAAAACCCTCGTAACGCACACGGCGCTGCCAGCGCGCACACACCGGCCACTTCGCCCCCTAACACTGGAGCCAGTCACTCCCTGCCTCCCCGCCAAAGCAGGGAAAATCTGGGAGCCGCGGGGCTGGGGAGTTCAAACCGGAAGATTTTATACGCAAGTTGTCTTGATGACTGCGTTACGGACCCCACGTGCAGTTCGACACGCATTTTATTCGAGAGCGGATTATTGCCAGGCTCTCCCTCAGCGGGTGAGCGCTTGGACGTGGGTACCGCGCCGCTGTCGTCCCCAGCGCCTGCCGCGTCTCTTTCCCCAATCTGTCCATCCTAGCTCCTGGCAGTGCGGTCCCGAGCTGTCCTGGATCCCCAGCGCCTTAGTTGCATGTTCCTAGGCAACTGTGCCCACTTGGGTCCTTAGAAGGAAGAGTTATGTTGAGAGGGCAGAAATCTCTTGAAGAAGATGAGGAATAAGAAGCCAAGGGACTGAAGACAAGGAAGGAAAGTGCGGACCTAAGCAGCGCAGGAGAGAGGTGCGAAGAGGGGGGAGGCGGAGACCTCAAGTCATAGGATAACTTCCAGGACGGAAATCCATTTCTCCTTAGGGAAACCAACCAATGGATTGGGAAATCTGGGCCACCTCTTCAAACAGAATTCCCAGGGGACAGTGGGGAGTCAGGGATAAACTATGGTCTAGGCCAAGAAGTGCCTTTACTCACCCCTGTCATCAACCAGAATTTCAAGGCAAACTAATGACCCCAGACTCTTGGCCAGTGGTAAAAAATTCATTCTAGAAACTAATGGTCACTGACAAGATGCAAGAAGACACAGAACTGGGTTAGTTTACAGCTCAAGGAAGCTGTTTGCTTTAGGCATCCCTCAAATCACTTACGCCTTTCCTGCTGCCTGGCTCATTAAATAAAGCTAGCGCTTGAATATCCTCTTTCAATAAGAAGTCAATTTTGGTGAAGGGAGGAGGGAATGTGAAGAGACAGAAGTTGTTTTAATTTACTAATGCTGCTGGTATGCAATATATCAGAAATGGGTTAGCTTTATAAAGGGAACTTATTACAAGTTTACAGTTCTAAGGCATCTAAAAATGCCCAAACTAAGGCATCCAGAGAAAGATACTTTGACTTAAGAAAGGCTGATGAAGTCTGGGACACCTCTGTTAGCTGGAAAGTCCCATGGCTGATGTCAGCTGGTCGTTTGGCTTCTGGTTTCCAAAAACTTCCTTGGGGGGATTTTCTTTCTGCATCTTCAAACCCTTCTCTCTCTCTGTGTTGGCTCTGAGCTTTTTCCAAAATTATTCCCTCTTAAAGGACTCCTGTAAACTGATTAAGACCCACCTTGAATGGGCAGAGATACATCTCCATGGAAACCACCTAATCAAAAGATCCCACCCAAAGTTAGTGGCAGCAGTGTTCAAAATCTGCGATTGATAGAGGGAGCCAAAGAGTATATCCACTGAGGCATGGGAGGGGGAAATCTGGTGTATACATTGTATGTATACATCATACAATGGTGGTAATGGACTAACTATAATATACAAACTTGGAGACCTGAACTTGAGAGCATGGGCTATCAGGTTGGGGCCTATTGTAAAGGTTCTTAGATTGTAAACTCTTACAGCAGTCGCATCTATTTCTGACTCGTAACTATTATTTCTAAATGTGAGATGCTGAACTATTTGTTTATAACCAAGACATTCCCTGGAACCTCAGGTATTTGGGTGAAAGCTGGGACTCAGAGTTAGAGCTCTGAAGCTATGAAAGTTAGCATTACCCACATAGCAACTGTTAAAAAAAAGTTAAAAAAGTGATCAGACTTCAACTTGAGATATGAATGAAGCTGATGTGGATAGGATTAAAGTAAATCCATATACAGGGTAAAGGATGATATGGTCCATATTTTAAAACTTCAACTTCTGTTTTTGTGGGGTTTTTTAAATAGGTAAAAGTATTTATTTATTCAGATAGATGGTTTAAACATTTTCATCGTTTCATAAAGATCATTAATTAGAATCAATAAATCTTTATTACTAGTAAAAAATATTCCTCATTAGTTATGCATTGGCATAAATACTACCTCGGAATTTTCCCCTGTGATATGAGTTATTTAACGAGTAAGCCCAAGTGTGAAAGCCTCTAAAATTGCCCCTCCAGCTGAGATAGTAAAATATATCACAATCTGTGGATAATGCCAGAAATTTATGCTACTATTCTAGCCTAAGGAATGCAGGATTTGAGACCAAAGGAAAAGATGTTAAGTTGGTGCAAAATTTACACTTTTGGTAGCAATTATCTAATTTAACTAGTATAGTCAGTTTATTTGAATACCTTAATTACTTGGTATCTTGAATAGGGAGTGAGGTCTTGTTGCTTTATACAGGTTAGAGTGATGCCCTGAAATATCCTAGAGTAATGGGCAGGGAGTAAAAAAGTATTTGCAAAGTCCCCTTAGGGAACCGGGGAGAAAAGAAGAAATAATAAACTCCCCCCACCTGGGAAATTCCTGATATTCTTGCAAACACAGTTTAATAGGCCAAGCCCTCGACCTTGGGGTTTGCCCTTATAAAATGTATTCTGCAAAGAAGAAGCTAAGCCTACTGATAACTACACCTATGAGTCACCCCAAGAGCACCTCTTTTGGTGCTCAGATGAGGCCTCTCTGTCTAAACCAACTCAGCAGGTGAACTCACTGGCCTCTCCCCTACACGAGACACGACTCCCAGAGGTGTAAATATCCTGGCAATGTGGAACACGACTCCTGGGAGTGAGCCAGGAGCTGGCATCATGATATTGAGAAAGCCTTTTTGACCAAAAGGGGGAGCGAGAAATGAGGCAAAGTTTAAGTGACTGAGAGATTTCAAAGAGTTATCAGAAAGATTATTCTTATGTATTATATAGATATCCCTTTTTAGTCTATGGTGCATTCAAGTGGCTAGAGGGAAGTTCCTGAAACTGATGAGCTGTGTTACAGTAGACTTGATTCTTGAAGAGCATTGTATAACTATATGATTTTTACAATGTGACTGTGTGATTGTGAAAACATTGTAGCTGATACTTCCTTTATCCAGGGTATGGACAGATGAGTAAAAACATAAGAACAAAACTAATTAAATAATGGGGGGGTAAGGGGTTTAAAAAAAAAGAGGGTAGATTGCAATATAGGTGGTCAATGAGAAGGAGGGGTAAGAATGTTTTTTTTCTTTTTATTTATTTTTCTGGACTGATGTGAATGTTCCCAAAATGGTCACATTGATGAATATACAACTATATGATGATAAAAAAATGGACCGTGGTGATGGGCTATGTGATGTTACTGTGAGTCTTCGATTGTATACTTTGGATGGATTGTGTGCTGTATGACTGTATCTCAAAAAAGTTGCATTAAAAAAAAAAAGATCCATGCACAACTGGGTGGGTTGCATCTCTTTGGAAACACCTGAATCAAAAAGATCCCACCCAAACAATAGGTGCGCCCTCACAAGACGGGATTAGGGGAAAAAAACATGACTTTCCTGGGGTACACAATAGCCTCAAACCAGCACAGGGGTCCTAGGGCTGTGGCACTTACTATTTTCAAGGTTAATTCAGTGCTTTTAAAGGTCAAGATAATTTTCCTGTTCAGTGGGTGGCCACCTTTTTACGGCCGCCTTAAAATGTGGGAGAGCACCTGGGACAATGCTTGCAATGCAATCAGTTGGCAACCCTTTCTCACACCGTCAAGGCCCCCGTCTGCACAGCCACAGCTTGGGCAGTGTTGACTGAGAGCCAACGTGCCTAAAGAAGCCACTGCTCAACCCAGGCCCTCAGGGCCTCAGATGTCATAGCTCTCCAACATACAATCTGTGTGCTACTGGACACCTAAATTTAGCATGCACGGGCTGGAGCCAACAACTGACACTTTGTGGACAAGGGGAAGTCTCCTTTCGGTTGTTCTCAGGGATCCGCCCCACTTGAGTTTGGCTTCTGTTCTCCAGAAGTGTGGTTATCAGACCAGTCTAGGGTGGTGCAGTTTTGTTTTTGAAAAGGCTGCATCCCATTTAATTAGAAAATCTGTTTTCCTTCCCTTATTTCTACAGGGCCACTGAAAGTTCGAGGGACTGGAAGAGACAAATTTGCCTGAATAAAAAAATTTTCCTTCTCTTCCCTTTAAAAGAATAATGCTCTCTGAAATTGAGCCTTATTAAACTCAACATCCGTTCTCGAATATGATAATCCCTCTGTATAATAGTTAGTTAAATTTTATACATATGATATAGTCTTATTGCAAAAAGCATCCAATCAGGTGACTGGGATAAAAGGCCCAGATTTCTACTAGGAAAAGTTCTTATAGCAAAAAGAATGGGAGGATTTATTTACAGGCAATGCAATTGGTCAGTGGGACAAAATAAATGGAGATGGACATTCTTCCGTAAGCCTTCTGTTTTTGGCAATTTGCCTTCACCCTGTCCACCTAACCTTGCTGGTTCTCTAAACCAATTTACCTCACACTAAAGGGTAAGGGTTAGGGACTTCAGATGCTCTTCCTTACCAGTGTTTGTCTCTGAAAAGAGTGATATTTCAAGTAGAAGTGACCAAGTGAGGGAGGATTCTTAGAAAACTTTTCTTGCATAACTTATTTTTAGATCTTTGTGGTGGTGAGAATGGCCTGATAGATAGACGTTATCCCAGATGACTGGGAGAAAATGTGGCCTACAAGCTTCTCTAAAAATTTGGAAGTACATGTCCACCTTTCCTCATTCCACAGTTCTTCAAACATGATCTAAGAGTACCCAACCATGACTGAGAACAGGAGGTTATGTTCAAATAGTAGAAAAAGCTTCAAATTGGTGATATCAAGCAATCAAGTTTGCTTATGAATATTATGAGCAACAAGAGAAAATATTAATTTCAATTTCCAAGTCAACAAAAAGCACCTTGTGGGCCACATAATGAATTGCCCTATGTTTAAGTAATATATTTTTGTTCTTTCACAACTGCATTTTCCTCTGAAAAATAGACATCTGTCATGGAGTCAATTATATTGCACAGCATGTGCTATAAAAGCACATAAAAGAAATAACCATACCACATTGCTTATTTAAAGTGATCAAAAATATGCAACTTCATGCTGGCATATTCTTTAATTTTACGGTATTAAGAAAAAACTATAGGAGTATGTAATGGCAACTCCTTTCTTACTGGAGTACTACTTCAATTACCCATGATGATATATATAGGAGGAAAAGTTTTCCCCATTACCTGGCAGAAACACTAGGGAACCATCTTCTTGTCTTTCTCTACTAACCCCTGTAGAGAGAGCATGCACGGGAAGCTTCCCTTAAAAACAATGAGATCACCATACTCTGATCTGCTCTGAGGGTATGCAAAGAACAAGGCTAAAAATGGCATTCTAAGAACATAAATTATCATTTAAATGAGGGTAGGCTCGTATGAAATTTATGCATCAAACAGACTCAAGATTTTCAAAGTGCATTAAGAGATAGGTGGGCCAAGTCAAACTTCCTTGACGTAATGCAAATGTGAAACCTCTTTCTTTCCTTTTCTCTGGCAAACTCCCTTTTCCCCCTCTTTCACTGCATGATGCACACATGAATAAAATACCAAAATATTTTGCAGGAAGCTCTGCCAGATTAAGTACCCAGGGCTTTCTTGAATACACTATATTATTTTCTCTTGTGACACTTTAAAATGGACTTGAAAAAGATTTTAAGAGGAATATTTTAATAGCTTCCCAGAGAGTAGAATATATTATCATCACGGTACAAAGGACATTATTCATTTTAATTCTTGCCTCCACTGGTGTTCCCTATCTAAACTGTGGTTGACACGTAGAGAGCCTAATTATGATGCATATATCCCACACTCCCCAGGTATTGGCCCCTCTGATTTCGCACAATCCCTTTATTCAGATTAAAAAAAAAATGCTTTATTCCTCGTGGCTAGACATAGTGATTCTCAATCCTGACTGCCCAGTAGAATCACCTGGGGAGCATTAAAAAATCCTGATGCTTCAGCTCTACCTCAACCAAATAAGCAACAATGGGGGATGGGGCTGAGGATAGGTATTTATTTAATTCTCCAGGTGGCTTTTATGTGCAGTCAAGGCTGAGAACCAATGATACAGTATAAACATGTAGAAAATAAAAATAAAACTGTTGTTTTAAATAAACTTTATTTAATATGAACAGATCTACCTATTAGGTACAGTTTTTTATTTTTTATTTAAATCAAGAAAGTTGCTAATTTGGTTTAACAAGATAAGTTTCCCATACTAAGTTATGTTCTCCCTATCTAGGGTAGGTTCCTGGCTCTTACAGCAAGTCTGGCTGTTTTGGTTTGCTAAAGCTGCTGGAAATCAACATACTAGAAGTGGGGTGTTCTTCACAATGGGGATTTATCAGCTTAAGAATTTACAGTCTTAAAGCCATGAAAATGTCCAAATTAAGGCATCAACAGGAGTATACCTTCTCTGGAGGAAGGTCCCTGGCATCTGGGACACCTCTGTCACATGGGAAGGCACATGGCCAGTGTCTGCTGACCTTTCTCTCCCAGGTTTCATTGCTTTCAGTTCTGGCTTCAGTGGCTTCCTCTCTCAGCTTCTCTGGGGGCTTTTTTCTCTAAGCTCTCTGGGCTTTTTCTGTCTTTTATCCTGTCATAAAGGACCCCGGTAAAAGCATTAAGACCCACCTTGAATGGGTTGGCTCACACCTCAAGTGAAATAACCTAACCGTAAGGTCCCACCTACAAGAGGTCTGCTCCCACAGGAATGGATTTTAAAAATTTGGCCTTTCCTAGGTGTGGCAGCCCAGGGCTCCGGCTCCCTCATAAACCAGAATAAGCCCCAAGTATGTAATAACCTGTTTGACCAATTCAAAGGTCAAAAAAGAAAACAAACTCCCTAGAGGGAAAAGAATGTAATCATGGATGTAAAGTGATGGAAACAGAATAGCATTGATTTTATCTTAGTCTTAAACATTAATCTTAGTAAAACATCAGGTTTTAAGACATTTTAATGATTACACTAGAGAACCAATGTCCTCATGCTATATGGAATGTCTTTGTTCTAAAATCATATACGTATTGCCCCTTGCATTCCTGCCCCCTGTGGGGTATCCCCTCCAGACCACTGCCATGGGAGACTGTCTCTTGTTTATAAATCCTAATAAATCTGTGCCTGCTTCTGTGCCTGTTGTGCTTTTCAGTCTTGCAGTGGCAGTGACCCATGCTTTGCAGGAACATGGTTTGGGCTTGAATACTGGGGTATATAATTGTTTCAAATGATCACACTCCACCCTCTGGATCCCAAAAAGACATGCTTTTTCCATGTGCAAAATCCATTCAATTTTTCACAATATCACAAAAGCCTTAAAACATTTCAATAACAGTATTAAGTATAAAGTCTCCTCAAAAATCAGTTACGGGAGTAGTCTCTCCTAAAGCAAAATTTCCCTCAGGCTATGGACCTGTGAAACTTAGAACAAGTTGTCTACTTCCAATATACAAAGGAGGGACAGTCAGAGATTAAATGTCTCCACTTCTATAGTGAGAAATTGGAAGGAAAACAGGGTCACCAGACTCAAACAGTTCCAGAAACTTGCAGGGCATACTTCATTAGATTTCCAGGTATGAAAGACATCTATAGAATCATGTTTTATCCTCAGGGCTTGACAGAATGGAAGGCCCATCTTCTCCAAGGTTTATAAAACAGTCCTGCTCTCTCTAAACACTGGGATGAGGGCTCCAAAACCTCCAAGCATAGAGGAGACAGACACTTTCTCTGTTCCACCCTCTTCAAGCATTGGGGCAGCAGTTGTACTCTCTGGCATCTTCAAGTCACAAGCTCAAACCCCTCAGAAAACTGGGGTGGTGGCTAGGCTCTCCCCAATCCCTGGTGAATGTGCTCCACCCTCTCTGAAGCTTGGGGTGGCAATGCTCTTCCTGAACAACAACAGGGCAGCTAAGCTCTCCTCCATCACTGAGGCATCTGAGAGTCCTGATGCAGCAGCACTCTTCTTGAAGAATGGGGCAGAAAGCCCACCCTCTGCAAACTCCAGGGCAAACTCAACCTTTTCACATGCATGTGTGGTCTGCTCTCCTGGCCCAAGGTATCCTGGCTCCAGACCTCAGCTCCCATGGTTCTTCCTTTCTAACCATGACTTGTTCTGAAATGTCTGGATGGTTCCATGTTTAGCTAAATCTTCCTTCACATGTGACACTATTCTCTGGGGACTTGTTTTCCAAAAGTTCAGATTTTTCCAAACTCTCAATTTCTGATTTCTTTCCACCCAAGAGTTCATTTCTCAGATTATCCCTTTCCTCTCACATTTTACTGTAAGCTGCAATGAGAAGCCAAGCTTCATTTTGCACATACAATTTGGAAATTTCTTCAGCTAAGTATCCAAACTCATCACTTTCAAACTCTGCCTTCCATCCAACATCAGGATGCAATTTTGTCAAATTCTTTGTATCTTTAAAACAAGGGTCTCCTTTCTCCCAGTTTGACACACACTCATCATTTCTATGTACAGCCTCATCAGAATTGCCTTTAGAGTCCATATTTCTACCAATCTAGGTAGAATCTAGGCCTTTTATATTAAGCATCTCACAATTCTTTCAGAATCTTGCCCTCATTCATTTATAAAGTGATTACAGCATTTTTGGTATTTGTAAATCATAGCAGCACCCCATTTCTGGTACCAAAATCTGTTTTGGTTTGCTAAAGCTGCCGAATGAAATATACCAGAAATGGGGTGGTTGTTACAATGGGGATTTATTAGCTTACAGATTTACAGTTCAAAGCTTAATTTGGAAAATGTCCAAATTAAAGTATCAACAGGACAACGCCTTCTGTAAAGAAAGGCTGCTGGCATCTGGACACCTCTTTCATGTAGGAAGGCATATGGCCAGCATCCACTGGTTCTTCTATCCTGAGTTTCATTGCTTTCAGCTTCTGGCTCTGGTGGCTCCCTCTCTCAGCTCCAGGGGCCTTCCTCTCAGCTTTTTCTGTCTTTTACCCTGTCATGAAGGATTCCAGTAAAATGATTAAGATCCACCTTGAATGGACAAGGTCACATCTCTGGTGAAATAACTTAACCAAAAGGTCCCACCTAAAACAGGAGAAGATTAAAAGAACATGGCTTTTTCTGGGGGTATGTTCAAACTACCACACTGGCTCACAATGAAAATTTATTATGAATGCTCACTTGGCGGGGGTGGGGAGAGGGTTGTTACTGGAATCAAAGCCAGAGATCACACAGGAAAACAAACTTGCGATTAATTGAATCTTATCAATCTAAATTCCCACAAGTAATTCCTTTAATCTATTAAACCATTATCCAATTTAGAGTTAAAAAAAAAGAGATACATGCTATAATTAATTCTTTCTATAAAGTCTGAAGTTTAAAATCCAAGTAATTACAAGGGTTACCAGGGTCATCAATTTTATGTAGATTCAACAGTAATGAAGTACCAAATTTGAAAAAAGAGTGTTAAAATGCTGTGGGCAATTTCATGTAAGTAATAAATGCTTTCAATATGCTTTTGAAATGAAGATAATATAACCCCAAAGTTAGTACAAATGATAGGTATTAAGGATTATTATAATGTAAACCATAAAATTTTTTCCAATGCACAATTTTGTTTGAGGGTGTACCAATTTGAAGCTGTTATGTATCCTAGAAAAGCCGTGTCCTTTTTCCTGATTCAGTCTTAAGGGGGCAGCCATTTTTCTTCTAATCCTGATTCAATATTATGGGGTGGGAACCTTAATTGGATAGTTTCTATGGAGATGTGACACACCAAGTTGTGGGTGTGGCCTTTTGATTAGACAGAGATGTGACTCCACCCATTCAAGGCGGGTCTTGATTAGTTTAAATCCTTTAAAACAGAAGACATTTTGGAGAAAAAAACGGTTGCTTCAGAGTCAACAGGAGACCCAGGCATCTGGAGATAGAGAAAGAAAATGCCCCTCCACCCCGGAATCTGTTTGAAACCAGAAACCAGAGGACCAACAGATGTCTGCCATGTGCCTTCCCAGCTGACAGAGGTGTTCTGGAAATATTGACCTTTCTTCAGTCAAGATATCTTTCCATGGTTGCCATAGTTTGGATATTTTTATTAGTCTTAAAACTGTAAACTCATAACATAATAAATTCCCTTTATAAAAGCCATTCCATTTCTGGTATATAGTATCCTGGCAGCTTTAACAAACCAAAATAGAGGAGTAAGGTAGAGTGAGGTGGAATAGGGAGATATGGGGAGAAAATTAATTGACAGTAAATGGATAGATTGGAGAAGTTGAAAAGGCTAATAGTATTTGATAGGAAAATAGAGATTACAAGGTCATGTAAAGCCAAAGTAAATACTGCTTGTCTCCATTGTCTTATTTGGGGAGATTCCTAACAATTTAAGAATTTGGTGTGGTGATAATTGAGGCTAGAAAAGCCACTGAATTAATAGAAGTTTCTGGAAATCAAGGCCTCTAAAACTGCTCCACAAGCTTTGATATTTTTTGGTGAAAAATTCAGTCAATTTCCCAACAGATGGACTAATTTAGTTTCCTAATAAAAAGAGGAAACTCCACATATTTTTCAAGTGAAAAACATATACAAAAAGTTACGTGATAGGTTGATTATGTACCTCCAGAAAAAAATAATCTTCTTAATCTTAATCTATTACTGTGGGTGTCAACCCATGCTACATAGGGCTTTTTGAAGATATTATTTTTATTAAAGTGTTGCCAACTGAAACAGCATGAGCCTTAATCCTATCACTGGAGGCCTCATAGAGAATGCTACAGAAAGAGAAAGCCACAGGAAAGAGTGGAATCAGGGAATCAGCAGGAAGGGAAAGAAAGGAGAGGACATTGCTATGTGATGGGAAGGCCAAGGACCCAAAGATTGTCTGCAGCCAGCCCCAGTCTTCAGAGAGAAAGCATCACCTTGCCCATACCTCAATTTTGGAATTCTAGCCTCAAAACCATGAGATAACAAGTTTTCCTTGTTGAAGCCAACCCATTGTATGGTGTTTGTTTTAGCAGCCAGGAAAGTAAGACAAGTTATTTGCAAATTACTTAATCAAATTAAAAGGTCTGGCAAATACTTTAAAAATATCTGAGTATAGGATCTCAATTTTGACAAATAAAAAGAAAGGATGTGGTTAGTTTTCTGTTTTTTCTCTAGTCCTCAAGATAAGCAATTAAGGCCTCAATTTTCATCAGTTCTTTTTTACTATAGGCATTTAGGAGAATAAATTTCCCTCTCAGCACTTCCTTTGCTGCATTCCATAAGTTCTGATATGTTGTATTCTCATTTTCATTAGTCACCAGATATTTACCTATTTCTCTATCAATTTCTTCTTTGACCCACTGATTATTTAAGAGTATGTTGTTTCATTTCTATGTATGTGTGAAAGTTCTGTTCTTTGGTGGTTAATAATTTCCAACTTCATTTGATTGCAATCAAAGAAAGTGATTTGGATAATTTGAATCTTATAAAAATTATAAAGACCTGTTTTGTGTCACAGCATATGATCTATCCTGGAGAATGTTCCATGAGCACTAAAGAAGAAGGTATATTCTGGAGTTTTGGGGTGTAACAATCTACATATCTCTGTTAGCTCTAATTCATTTATCGCATTGTTTAAGTCCTCTATTTCCTTGCTGATTCTCTGGTTGTTCTAGCTAAAGAGGAGAATGGTGTATTGACGCTTCCCACTATTATTGTTGAACTGTCTATGGCTTCCTTCAGTTTTGCCCATGTTTGCCTCATGTATAGGCTATAGCTCCTTGATTGGGAGCATAAACATGTATGATTGTCATTTCTCCTTAGTTAATTGTTCCTTATATTAATATGTAGTTTCCTTCCTTGTTTTTTGTGACATCTTTACACTTAAAGTCTATTTTATCTGATATTAGTATAGCTACTCCTGCTTTCTTTTGGTTACAGCTTTCATAGAACATCTTTTTTCATCCTTTCACTTTCAATCTATTTGTATTCTATAAGATGAATCTCTTGCAAGCAGCGTATAGTTGAATCATAATTTTGAATTCATTCTGCCAATGTGTATCTTTTAATTGGTGAGTTTAGTCTATTAACATTCAAAGTTATTACTGTTGAAGCAGTTATTGAATTTACCATTTAATTTTTAAATTTTTATTTATCAGATCTGTATATTCTTTTCCCTCTCTCTCTTTTTATCCTTTAAATTACTCTTACTGATACTTTTCAATTCTGTGCCCTCCTCCAGACCTCCCTTTCCTGTCATTTCTTTTTTTCAGCTGACAGAACTCCCTTTAGTACTTCTTGTAGAATAGGTCTCTTGTTAATAAATTCTCTCAGCCTTTGTTTGTATGAGATTTTAGTCTCTCTCTCAGTTTTGAAGGACAAGTTGGCTTGATAAAGGATTCTTGACTGGAAGTCTTTCTCGTTCAGTATTTGAAACATATCATACCCCTGCCTTCTTGCCTCTATGATGTCTGTTGAGTAGTCTGAACTTGTTATAGAATTGGCAATGTTTCTATACACAAGTAATGCCCTAAATGAGGAGAAAAAGAAATAAAATTCCCTTCAAAATAGCAACTAAAAGAATCAGGTATATGGAAATAAGTTTGTCCAGGGATGTTAAGAACCTATACACAGAAAACTATAAAACATTGCTAGATGAAATCAGAGAAGACTTAAATAGGTGGGAAGACATTCCATGTTCATGAATATGAAGGGTGAATGTCATTAAAGTGTCAATTATTCCCAAATTGACCTACAGATTCAATGCAATACCAATCAAAATTCCAACTTGGGAAAGCTAGTTATTAAGGTTATTTGGAAGTGAAAGAGACCTCAAAGACCTAGAGATATCTTTAAAAAAGAGAGTGAAGTGGGAAGACTAACACTTCCTGACTTTAAACCTTATTACAAAGCCACACTGGTCAGAAAGCATGGCACTGGCACAACGATAGAAGTATTGACCAATGGAATTGAACTGAGAGTACAGAGACTACTAAATCTATGGTCAATTGATCTTCGAAAAGGCCCCCAAATCCATTGAACTGGGACAGATTATGCTTTTCAATAAAAGGGCCTGGGAGAACTGGATATCAATAACAAAATGAATGAAAAGGGACCCTACCTTACACCCTATATGAAAATTAATTAAAAATGGATCAAGACCTAAATATAAGAGTCAATACCATAAAAGTCCTAGAAGAAAATATATGAAAACACCTTCAAGACCTAGTAATAGGAGGTAGCTTCTTTAACTTTACACACAAAACACAAGCAATGAAAAAAAAAAAAGATAAATGGGAGCTCCTTAAAGTCAAAAGCTTCTGTGCCATTCATACCTGCCATGCAGCAGACCCAGATTCGATTCCCGGCACATGCACTTCCCAAACAAGCAAAGAAACAAACAAGCAAAATCCAATAAATGATGCTGCAATAATGGGATACTCACATGGCAAAAAAGAATGAAATATGATCCCACCATACAGCATACAAAAAAAACAAACAACCTTCTATGCCTCGAATGACTTGGTCAAAAAGATGAAGAGACAGCCAACTCAATAGGATAAAATATTTGAGAATCACATTTTGGATAAGGGTTTATATCCTGTGTACATAAAGAAATTATACACTCAACAACAGAAGAGCAAACAACCCAATTATAAAATGGCCAAAAGATATGAGGAGACATTTTTCCAAAGAGCAAATAAAAATGGCTAAAAAAAAAAACACATGAAGAAATGCTCATCTTCATTAGCTGTAAGGGAAATGCAAATCAAGAATACAATTAGATACTTCCTCACACCTATAAGAATAGCTGCTACTAAACAAACAGAGAACTACAAATGTTGGAGAGAATGTGGAGAAATTAGAACACTTATTCACTGCTTGTGGGAATGTATAATGATACAGCCACTGTGGAAGACAGTTTGGTGTTTCCTCAAAAAACTAAATATCAATTTGCCCTATGACCTTACAATATCAATACTCAGTTTATAACCAGAAGAGCTGAAAGCAGTGACACGAACAGAGATTTGCACACCGATGTTCATAGTGGCCCTATTAACAACTGCCAAAAGATGGAAACAATCTAAGTGCCCATCAATAGAGGAGAGGATAATCAAAATGTGCTATATACATAGCATGGAATATTATGCAACAGTAAGACGAAATGCTGCCCTGAAGCATTTGAAAACACGGATGAACCTTGAGCACATAATACTGAGTGAAATAAGCCATACACAAAAGGATAGCTACTGTATGGTTTCACTGTTAGAACTCTAGCAAAGAAATTCTTTTGCTGACACCAAACCCAGAGCACTTGTCAACAGCTAGAGACTCAGAAATGGTAAGGGGACATTTATTTGGAATGAAGTAAGGGAGCTAATAACTCTTGTTCGAAATAAATTGACTTGCCTCAAAAAAGCCTGAAAAAAAACAGATGTGCTATATCTTTCTGGATTTTCCAAAATAAGTGTGAATACATTTATTGTTGGAAAAAATAATTGATATTTTCAAAAGGCATAATCGACATTCTTTGTCGCAGGATTCTGTTTCTTTTCAGTAACTTGAAAACCAAAAATGAAATGGATTTGTTACATAGTTTTCTTTCCCATCATATTTGTACTTTTTTCACTCAGCAGTTGTAGATGCAAGTTTCTATCTCAGATTCAACAAAAAGCTCCAGATATATAATATATATATAATATACAGATATGTAATGAATGACATAGATTTTTCCATTCATATTTAGCCACAGAAAGAAAATAATATTCAGGTGTTGAAAATTTTTATTTCTGTTGCAAATTGAAAAAAAAGTCTTTTCAAAATAGCACACAGGAAGTCAGAATACCTGTTTCTTCTTATTGTGCACTTAGATCAAATGAGCTATGTGATGTGATATACGTCATTTTTCTTCTCTGGGCCTCAGTTTTTTTGTTT
>PVIY010024430.1:0-38048 GCA_004026745.1 Myrmecophaga tridactyla
TATCATGCAAATATCATGGCTTCAACAATGGGGATTTATTGGCTCACAGTTCTGAGGCTAGAAGCAGCCCAAAATTGAGGCGCCCGAAAGGTGATGCTTTCTCCCCAAAGACGGTGCCTTTCTCGGCCCTTGGTGTTTCCATCACGTGGCAATGCACATGGTGGCATCTTCTCCATTCTCTGGGTTCCTTTGCCTTCCAATTTCTGGCTGCTCCATGTGGCTTCCTTCATGTGTGTCCAATTTCCTTTGCTTATGAGGACTTCAAGCATATTGGATTAAAACCCACCTTCATTCAGTCCGGGCTTAACTAATAACATCTTCAAAGGCCCTATTTATAAATGGGTTCCCACTCACAGGACCAGAGGCTGACACCTGAACATGCCTTTTGTGGTGTGCATGATTCAACCCCTAATGATGGATAGGGCAGCTACAGAGCCAGAGTGAGACTAAACTGCCCATTGGCAATTTAGAAAAAGGCTCCCTTTTGAAGGGGTGTGTATGTGCACTAGCAAAAGCACCCCGCCCATGGAAGTAGCCCTCAGGCATGTGCCTTCTAAGCAGTCAGCTCCTCCATCCTACCAGAACCCACCGCCTGGCAAAGTCCCCAGTTGCCCCCACGTCTGTGTCTCTCTGTGCAGTGTTCAAATTGCACATCCGTGTTCAGTTTCTACAGGTTAGTTAGCTTGTAAACCTGACACCTCTGGACTGAGAAAAAGGAGCTCCTTCCCAACAGAGGCAAACCTGAGGCCTTTGTATAATGCCCAAGCCACAGGGCCTCATGTGGTAGCCGGCCTGAGACCTCTTCCCATAGGTAAACTTCCCTTTGAGAATCTATGAATAGATCCTTCTGTTCATCTCCAAGTGGTTCTTTTCATTCACCATATGGCTTCTGAAGAAGCCATAGAGCCTTGCTCCTTTTAAGGAGCATGTCTTACTGCGGTGTATTAAAAAAATGGGTCAAAATTCTTCCTTCACTCCAGTCCCTCGAAGGCAATAAACAAAGCTCCCCAAACCTTAAGAGAATGGCTGAAATGATGCTCCTACCTTGTATATAAAGCACGCTAGTGCACTAGTACAGACACATACACATCCATAAATTCACATCGTATGGTCTCCTCTCCTACACACCACCAGTGTAGATCTTAAAAAAAATGTATTCATATAAAAAGGTATAATTGATGTTCACCTGTTTTAGGTGTACCATTCGTTGATTTCTGATATAATTACAAAGTTGTACAACATCACCACAATATCTGTGTAATCTTAAGAAAGTTACTCCAGAAAAGCCAAGTTCTTTAATCCTCATTCAATATCGCTAAGTAGCCTCTTTTTGATTGTTTTCATGGAGAGGTGACCCACCCAACTGTGGGTGGTAACTTTTGATTAGGTGGTTTCCAAGGAGATGTGTCTCCACCCATTCAAGGTGGGGTTGCTTACTGGAGCCCTTTAAGAGGGAACCATTTTGCAAAAAGTTACAGAACCAACAGAGGCCACACAGACAGAGACTTTCGGAAATGGAGAAGGAAAACACCCCCAGGAAAGCTGTTGAAGAAGCCTGGAGAGAAAGCTAGTAGACTTCGCCATGTGCCTTTGCAGCTGAGAGAGAAACCCCAAACATCATTGGTGTTCTTGGATCAAGGCATCTTTACCTGGATGGCTCAGTTTGGACATTTTTATAGCCTTGCCTTAATTTGGACATTTTCACACCCTCAGAACTATAAACTTGCAACTTAATAAATTCCCTTTTTAAAAAGCCATTCCAGTGAATAAAAAAGTATTTGCAAAGTCCCCTTGGGGGAATGGTGAGAAAGGGGGAAAATTCAACTTCCCCAATTGGAGAATTCTTGATATTCTCACAAGCAGTGGGGACAACCAAAGCAACAGGCTGAGCCCTAATCTTGGGGTTTGTTCATATGAAACTTAACTTCACAAAGGATAGGCTAAGCCTACTTAAAATTAGACCTAAGACTCACCCCAAGAGAACCTCTTTTGTTGCTCAGATGTGGCCTCTCTCTCCAGCCAACACAACAAGCAAACTCACCACCCTCCCCTGTCTATGTGGGACATGACTCCCAGGGGTGTGGACCTTCCTGGTAACATGGGACAGAAATCCTAGAATGAGCTGAGACTCAGCATCAAGGGATTGAGAAAACATTCTCGACCAAAAGGTGGAAGATTGAAATGAGACAAAATAAAGCATCAATGGCTGAGAGATTCCAAACAGAGTTGAGAGGTTATCCTGGAGGTTATTCTTACGCATTAAATAGATATCACCTTGTTAGTCAAGATGTAATGGAGAGGCTAGAGGTAACCGCCTGAAAATGTAGAGCTGTGTTCCAGTAGCCATGTTTCTTGAAGATGATTATATAATGATATAGCTTTTGCAATATGACTGTGTGATTGTGAAAACCTTGTGTCTGATGCTTCTTTTACCTACCTTTTTGACAGACAAGTAAAACATACGGATTAAAAATAAATAATAGGGGGAACAAATGTTAAAATAAATTTAGTAGATTGAAATGCTAGTGATCAATGAAAGGGAGGGGTAAGGGATATGGTATGTATGAATTTTTTTCTACTTTCTTTTTATTTCTTTTCTGAATTGATACAAATGTTCTAAGAAATGATCATGATGATGAATATAAAACTATGTGATGATATTGTGAATTACTGATTATATATGTAGAATGGAATATTTATATGGTAAGAATGTTTGTGTTTGTTTGTTGTTATGTTTAAGATTTTTTTTTAATTAATAAAAAAAAAGCCGTTCCATTTCTGGTATATCACATTCCAGCATCTTAGAAACTAAAACACCTCTTTAGGCCTAATTTCTTCCTCTGTAAAGCAAGGCTAATCCCTATTGCATGGGTTTGTTTTAAGAATTTATAGAAATGACATAAAGCAAACAGCAGATACAAAGAACTCGTTTTATAGTCATATAACTTAGAAGGAAACAGGTGGAGATAATTTCAGCCCCTTCATCTGCAAGTCAGTAACAAGTTTTCAGGATTAATTTAGAGAATCAGAGAGAACCAAATGCAATAAGGGTCCTTGGAAAGAAGCTAAACAGAAGCCTTATAATTAAGTGATTAGAATCTCTTTGCGGCCCACCTGCTTTGAGAGATTTCTGTTCAAAGGGATTTACTTCCCCGAAGTCGAGAGAACAACTGTTCTTCTGTGTTTAGGGCCCTTTGCCAGGTTCTGAAGCTCTGAGGACAGAACCCGAGGCAGGTAGGATCTGAGGCAGAACGAGCTGCCCAGGAGTCCATTTGGCCATTAACAGGCTGGAGCTCTTGTCCAAGAAGAAGAACCAACAGCAAATCATGAGCACTCTAAGCCCTCGGTTCCCAGGAGCTTCGAGTGCGGGGGAGATCAGAGAACATCCTGAGCGCATTCATGCACTGCCCTGGGGGAAACGGGGAGCTTGTTCAAAGAGAAATCACTGAGCTGTGACGGGTATGAAGGGGTTGGCATTGGGCAGGGTGTGCTGTGACATTTAATATTGGCATCCCTGGATTCTAAGGGAGGGGGGGTGGTGTCTGATGGGCTGAAACACCTGGTTGTCTTGCTTGGTAACACAGGGAGGGGTCAGGGCATCACAGGCCTCAGGGAGCCAACGGATGGGAGCAGGGGTAAGAGCAAATGGTTGTCTGTGACTGAAAACAATGAAAACCACCCAGCTGGGCCAGAGCTTGGCGTGCCTGCTTCACGGAGACAGCCTTCCGAGTGTCAGTCTGCTAACACAGATTGCCTTCCATCTTCAAAGTCAGACTTACATCCAAACACTTCCTCTAGGAAATTAACGATCCTTACCAGTCCTCACTGGGATTTATTACTCCTTTACCTCACATAACTTTAGCTTCTATTACACATAATTAATGTGCTACATTAGTTTGTTTTTATGGCTATGATCTCTCCTAAGGTTTGAATCACATCCCCCCGAGAGACACGTTTCAAGCCCTAACCTGGTCCTGTGGACGTGAACCCACTTGTAAATGTAAATAGGACCTTGGAAGATGTTATTAGTTGAGGTGAGGCCAAACTGAATCAAAGTGGGCCTCAATCCAATATAACTGGGGTCCTTCTAAGCAGAGGCAATTTGAACACAGGAGGAGGAGGAGACAGATGGGGAGGGAGATGGCTGGTGATGGAGGTAGACACAGATTTATGGGTTGCTGGAAGCTACCACCAGGATACTACATACTTCAGAGACGGCGCCGTCCTGCGGACACCTTCAATCTGGACTTCGAGCCTCCAAAACCCTAAGACAATAAATTCCCGCTGTGTGTAAGGCAACCAGTCAGGGGCGTTTGTTACAGCAGCCCTGGGAGACTAAGACAGATGTGTTCTGACCCTCAAATGAATGTACACTGCTGGAAGACAAGGGCTTTTCTCGCCAGTTCCTACCACCAGCATACACTGAGCTTGGCTCCTAAAAACACTGTTCGTGCATGATTGGGCTTTGCCCCTGACCCCAAGCCCCTGACATACAAGAGGCTACTTTTATTTTGTACTCTCCTTTCTTGGGGAGTCAGAAAACTCTTCTGAATTTGCAATGCTGTAGGTTTATATTAAGAAGTTATTTCTTCAGACATGTTTATAATGAAACGTGCCTAAACCAAATCCCCTAGACACGTTTCTCCAGCAGAGTCTCGGATCCTGATAAATGAGGTCCAGAAAACTATTGATTCTTCAGATTGTGAATGTCTTTTCCTTTCTCTCAAGAAGAAGTTTTGTGGGGAAGTTTAGGACTGATTCTAGGACTTCTCTGCATCAGGATGTAGGGTAATTCTCAATTTTGGCTCAAGGACAATGGGATTTAGTTGCGTACCCAACATTTTCCTGATAACTGCAGCACCAAGGCAGAAACTAATACTTTTAAGAGTGAACATTCCTTAAGTGAAACTGTAAACTCTACCAATAAGGATGCAGGGATGAGTGGACTAACTGGAGTGTCAAGTCTCAGGGGAACCTAGACAAAGCATTGTTGACTACCAACTCAATCCCCAGGACACAATATTCTGACCACGGTTTAGAGGAGGAGACTAAAATTCTTCCGTGGAAAGTATTTTGCATCAGTAAGTCTTGGCATCTGGGTTCATAGGCCTTTAATCCAAACTGGCCCCTGGGGGCGGGGGGGGGTCCCTAGCAGGGACGGCCTCTCCATTCTTTCTAATCACAGCTGCGGCAGGGGCCAGCCAGCCTGCTAGCTTCTCTCTGGACAGATTCCACCTCCCACTTCATCCTAAGGAATTTTCTCTCCCATGGCAAGCTATACAGAGCAAATAGTCTCCCTAGCTTTCCTCTTTGTGGCTCGTTCCTAAGATAAGAACTCCTGCCAATCACTGGGGAATCACAGAAACTTCTGCAACTTTGCAGGGATGTAGTAGCATGAGGTCTGAGGTTGGATAACTTAGGTTGGGATCCCAGCATGGCCATCCACCAGCTCTGTGGCCTTTCTAAAACCAGTGAGCCTAGTGGGGCCTCAGCCACCTCACCCTTCAGATGGGGGTAAGGTAAGTGGGATAACCCACTAGCGCTTTTTGAGATCCGATTGGTTTTCAGACAGGTGATAGATGTGTTCTTCCCCTTAATCCCCCAGTATCTCTGAACTGCAGTGAAAGTTCAATTCAACATTTCATATTTAAACCATTTAACCCAGGGCATAGGATTCCACAAGGACTCAATACATGTCTTGGAGAAAAAAGAGAATCCTAACACTCTGGTGCATGTTCCAGACCTGACTCCTTCACTGAAACATTCAGTCAGTTCTCCAGGGGATGGGTGGTCTCGCGTGTAGGCAAGACCAAAGCCATCGTCCAGGGAAGTGGTGAATCCCCTTTGCCCACCGTGATCTTTCCCTTCTCTGAACTCCATGAAACTCATTCCAGTCTGTGAAAATTAGAGCAGAAAAGGAACATATTTCCTCCCCAGCTAGATCTCACAACCTCATTAGCAGTGCTTCCCGACTTCTGAAAAACCAGGCCCACAGGGGAAAGGGTGAAGAGACGAGACTTATAGCTCTTGGATTCCCAGTGAAGACACCTAGCAAGCTTTTTGCTCTTTCAGAGTCTTTCACAATGCTTTCCTCCACTAGCACTCCAGGCCTCACGTCCTGCGGGGAGCCCCGAAGGCTGAAGGAGCCACTATCAGTGTGCCAGGTTGAAGAGTCTCTCTTGAGGACAAGGACCATGGGTTTCGTTGACCCCAGCATGGTGCCAACGACCACGGACATTGGACAGACCCAGTGGAACAATATGAGAGTGAACAAAAGTGCCCTTCACTTACGTTCTCGAGCCCTACCTTGGATAGTTTGTGCAATACTGGGTATAAATGTGGAACGCTTCACTCTGCAAGGAAACAAAAGAGATTTTCATAGGCCAAAAAAAAAAGCACAGACATTGACATTTAAAAGCAATAAAGAGAAATAGCATTATGCCTTTAAGGTAGTTTCTCGAATCACATTGGCCTGTCCCATGGCAGTGGACCTCAGGAATGACACTTCGATTTTCTTCTACCTTTGCTTTTTTTTTTTATGCTATATGGTGGAGGGTCACCTTCCATTCTTTTTCCATGTGGATATCCTGTTATTGCAGCACCATTTGTTGAGTTTTTTTGGGGGGGATGTTGGGGTGGGTAGTGAATGGACTCTACCTTGCTTTATACTCAAAAAAACACATACATTTGAAATTATTTGAACTCAATAGATATTTCTTGAGCATCTGCTGTGTTACAGTGAGTCTGAAGGCAAATGTGGGAGGATGAAGGGAAGGCTCATGCCTTCAGGGCTCATAGTCCTTTGGTGGGTGTGCGGTGTGGGAGAGAAATGTAGAATAGTTTAAATATCAGGTGGTAAGCACCAGATTGGAAGTATGTGCAGGGCACAAGAAAAGTGGCTTTACACTTTCTACTCTGGGTCTGTGCTGTTTTCTCTGTTCACTGTCTTTCCCACTTTTTCCATTGGTTAGCCACTGAGCATCCTTTAGGTTCAACATAGGCTTCACTTCCTTCAAGAGTAGAGTTGATCCAAAGCCTCAACTTTCTGTAGTACATTATCTAACTCAACCTGTCTGGAGAGCTCATTTAAACAACCCAAGTACATGGAGCCCAGATTGGGAATGAGAGCTTATAATTCTGTATAGCTTAAAATAATACCTGGATATATCCTAGAGTCTGTTCGGCAGATAATCAAAAAGTATTGGCAAAGTCCCTTGAGGGATGTAAGAAAAAATATGGAACCATTAAACTTTACCACTGGGGAAACCCCTAATACTATCTCAAACATCAGGAACTCCCAAGCCAATAGGTCAAGCCCTTGATCTTGAGGCTTGCTTTTGTGAAGCTTATGTATGTAGCAGAGAAGCTTAACCTACCTATAGTTATGCCTAAGAGTTACTTCTGGAGGACCTCTTTCGTTGCTCAGATACGGCCTCTCTCTGTAAGCCCAACTCTGCAAGTGAAATCATTGCCCTCCCCATTATGTGGGGCATGATATCCAGGGGTGTAAGTCTCCCTGTTAATGTGGGATATGACTTCCAGGGATGAGCCTGGTCCTGGCACAGGGATCGACAATGCCTTCCTGACATAAAAGGGGAAAAGAATTGTAACAAAATAAAATATCAGTAGCTGAGAGAGTTCAAATTGAGTCGAGAGGCTACCTTATGCAAGCTTTAACTAGATATTGCTATTTACCATGGCTTGTCAACTCCAACCAAAACCATTCCTGTCAACTCTAAAGAACACATAGGGCTCTACTTTCCAGAAACCTACAACCTCCAGATGGGTTCTTAGGCCAGATAAGTCCTGAAACCCAGAGGGGCCAGCCTTTCCAAGAACAGCAACTAGTTCCATACCTCTATCCCATATTATCGACAGCCCTTTCTAACATGAAAAATTTATAACAGGAAAAGTCCAAATACCCATAAAGATTGGGAGAAAGATCAAAGGAGAACGTAGAGTTATAACAGAGAAGATAGGATTTAACACATGAGTATGACTGTTGAATCATTATATTGATATTTCTTTTAGTTTCCTGTGTTGTAGAGAAGCTAGAAGCAAAAACCTAAAATTGTGGAACTGTAACCCATACAAAACTCTGAAATCTGTCCTATAACTATTTTTTTCAGTGTGTTTTGTAATTTATTGCTTTTTTTGTATATTCATTTTTCACAATAAAAATAAAATTAAAAATTAAAAGAGCAATAAATTACAAAATTTATTTATGAGAAATTTATGAGAAAATGAGAACCGAGGTGATGGGGAGAAGAATAAGTGTAAAATCTGTCACTGATACATATTTTATATTTTTGGTTTTAACTATGCTAGTGTATTATTCATTCAAATATTAAATAAAAAATAATAATAGCTTAAAAAAGAGGAGAGCTGAGCCATCTGCTCTTGCTCCAGGCCTCCACAACACCCAGTACTTAACTCTCATGAAGTATTTGACAAATGATAGTGAAATAATCATTAAGATGATATTATCATAATTGTACTATTAATTATAGCCCATGGTTTACATTAGGATTCACTTTTTGGGTTGTTTAGTCCTATGGGTTTTTTTTTTAATTTATAGTCTAGTAAAACATACACAACCTAAAATTTCCACTTTTAATCACCTTCAAATACATATAATTCAGTGCTGTTGATTACCTTCACAATGTGGTGCTACCTCACCACCATCCATTACCAAAGCTTTTCCATCGTCCTAAATAGAAACTCTACACCAATTCATCATTAACTTCCCATCCCCATCCCCTACCCCAACTGCTGGTATCCTAGTTTCTAACACTATGAATTTGCTTATACAAATTATTTCAAACCAGTGACTCTGTATGACATTTGTTCTTCTGTGTCTGCCTTGTTTCATTTAACATGATGTCTTTGAGGCTCATCCATGTTATCACATATACCAGAACTTCATTCCTTTTCATGGCTGAATAATATTCCACTGTATGTATATTCCACATTTTGTTTACCCATTGCATTACTTCCATCTTTTGGCAACTGTGAATAATGCTACTATGAACATCACTGTGAAAATATCTGCTTGAATCCTTGCTTTCAATTTTTCTGAGTGTATACCCAGAAGTAGGACTGCTGGGTCTTTTCTTTTTTTATGGTTTGCTTGTTTGACTTGGAATCCAAATAAGGTCCAGACACAACCATTAGTTGATATTTCTCTTGTCCTTTTAGTCTATAAATTTTCCTTCTTTCCCCCAGTGCAAATGAATTGTTGAAGAAACCAGAGAGTTTCTCCTGCAGTTTCGCACAGTGGTGATTTTGCAGATCACCTTCCTGTGATTTCCTTTAGTGTGCTTCTCTGGCCCCTGAATTCCTTATGGTTTAGTAGTTCTATCTAGAGGCTTGATTAGATTCAGTTTCCATTATTTGGCAGACATACATAACAGGTGGTATGTACTTCCATCAGGGCACATGACGTCTCTCTTTTTGTGATGTCAACAGCCATTGGTAATTTTTACCTAGCCTATTAATTCATTGGGGATTGTAAAATGGTGATATTTCAAATTTCATCATTCTTTCTTCATTTATTAGTCAGAATTCTTCCATAAAAGAAACCCTGCAGTTTGTGATTTGTATAGAAAGGTGGATAAATGCTTGATTCTATCCCTTAGTTTTTAAAACAATGAGCTGCTTCACTAGCATTCTGCAAAGGTAAGCAGCTGGCTTTTTGAAAAAAAAAATTACTGTGAATTCTTGAGTATGAATATATGTGATGAGTTTCAGTTGTTTTCAGTTATTTTCTTTACTGCTACTCAAAATATTCCATCTTTGGCCAGTAGGAACCTCTTTCTGGTGTACTGGTTTTGAGTAAGATTGACATATGCTGGAGTATTTGATAATTTCTTGTTTTCTGGTAGGACAGGAAATGCCAGAGCATTTTGTACATTTCCTGGTCCCATACCAAGTTCTTCGAGGAGTGCTGACTCCTTTTGGTAGGAAATTGTATTTCAAGACCACATCTGGGCTTTAAGAAGTCCCTCGTTGCTAGGATAACCATTATTTCTGGGCCTTTTTAAAGGAGGTTTAGAAATATGGTGTTTTGTTTTTGTTTTCAAAAGGTAACATACATCTTTAGTTCATTCTAATACTTGCAATTCAGATTCCAGACTACAGGTCTTTGAATTACTCCCAATTAATCTCACATCTGTAAGATTCAGAAAGAATTCTACAAATTCCAGTTCTCCATCACCAACAAAAATTCTCCTTTTCTATCCCACAATACATTCAAATTTCAGAATAATAGTACCACTCCACCATAAATGATATCACTACTGCAAACAATTTAAGAGGTATTTGCAGACTTTTGTCCATATGTATTTTAAAATCAATTGGAATTCTCTGTGTGGTTATGAACCAATTGGATACACAACTACATTCATGTGTTTCATTTTGTTTTCAACTTTAGGTGACTGCTTTTTTTTTTCAAGGATAATTTTTTAAATATAATTTCCTTGTTCAAAAGAAAAGCTTCAATAGGTTAAAGTATCCCATTTTCAAACAATTGACTGTTAAAAACCGAGCAAACATCATGCCTATTGTTATTTTTAACTACCACATATTTTGCATTTTACTTCTGTTATTTTAGAGTCCTATAAAATGAACTTTTTTATTGTGAAATATAACATATATACAAAAAAGCAATACATTTCCAAGTGCATTTTCAGAAGTAGTTATAGAACAGATTTTAAAGTTTGTTATGGGTTACAGTTCCACGATTTTTTGTTTTCTTCTAGCTGCTCCAAGATACTGGAGACCAAAAGAAATAGAAATAATGATTCAGCAGTCATACTCATTTGTTAAATCCTATCTTCTTTGTTATACTCCTCCTTCTCTTTAAATAACATATACATAAAAGCAATAAAATTTCAAAGTACACTGTAACAATTAGTTATAGAACAGATTTCAGAGTTTGGTATGGGGTTACAATTTCACAATTTTAGGTTTTTATTTCTAGCTGCTTTAAGGTACTGGAGGTTAAAAGAGATATTAGTATAATGATTCATCATTCATACTCATTTATTAAACCCAATGATCTTTCTCTCACTCTTTAGGAATATATGGGCTTTGCCCATTCTAACTCTTTCATGTTGGAAGGGGCTGCCGGTAATATGGGATAGGGGGATGGAATAGTTGATGTTCTGGAAGGGCTGACCCCTCTGCATTTCAGGATTTATCTGGTCCAGGGACACATCCGGAGGTTGTAGGTTTTGGAAAGTTACTCTAGTGCATGGAACCTTTGTAGAACCTTACATATTGCCCTAGGTATTCTTTAGGATTAACAGGAATGGTTTTGGTTGGGGCTTGGCAAGTTATGATAGGTAGCAATGTGTAACTGAAGCTTGTGTAAGAGTGATCTCCAGAGTAGCCTCTCCACTCTATTTGAACTCTCTCAGCCACTAATATCTTATTTGTTACTTTACACCCTTTTGGTCAGGATGGCATTGTTAATCCCACAGTGCCAGGGCCAGGCTCATCCCTGTGCGTCATCTCCTACGCTGCCAGAAAGATTTTCACCCACGAATGTCATGTCACACTTAGGTGGGAGGGCAAAGATTTCACTTGCAGAGTTGGGCTTAGAGAGAGTGAGCCCACATCTGAGCAACAAAAGATGTCCTATGGAGGTGACTCTAAGGCATACGTATAGGTAGGCTAAGCTTCTCCAGATGACTGCTTTTTCAAGCCTTGATTTTGTTTGTAAAATATGTATGTAAAATATGTGCCTGATTTCAAAGTCAATTCTATAAAGAAATGCATATTCAAAATCTAACTTTTATTCCTTTCCATACGTTCTATTCTTTGTTCTAGGGAATACTTGGTATTTTTGTTATCTTTCATTTTACAGTGTAGTCTTCCACTTTTTAAAACTAAGCATTTAAATATAGGAGTATTCCCTGTTTCTTAAGTAAAAACATGCTAGACGAAATGAGACAAAATAAAGTGTCAATGGCTGAGAGATTCCAAACAGAGTCTAGAGGTTATTCTGGAGGTTATTCTTATGTATTAAATAGATATCACCTGTTTAGTTAAGGTGTCATGGAGAGGCTGGAGGGAAGTGCTGAAAATGTAGAGCTGTGTTCCAGTAGCCATGCCTCTTGAAGATGATTGTATAATGATATAGCTTTCGCAGTGTGACTGTGTGATTGTGAAAACCCTGTGTCTGATGCTCCTTTTATCTGACTTATCGACAGGCATGTAAAACATATGGATTAAAAATAAATAAATAATAGGGGGAACAAATGTTTAAAAAAAAAAAAAACATTCTAGAGCAGTGGTTGCCAAACTTCAGTGTGCCTCAGAGTCACCCAGATCGCTCGATAAAACACCGACTGCTGGCTCCCATCCCCACAGTGTCAGATCCAGTAGGTCGAGGGTGGGGCCTGAGAATCAGCATTTCTAACAAGTTCCTAAGTGACGCTGATGCTACTGGTCTACTAGTGACAGCACTTTAAGAACAGTGTGCTACATATATTTTAATCCAGTTTTTTTCCCACTCTGGTAGTATTTAATTTGTTTTTCATTTGCTATTTCTGTTGCATAGTACTCCATTAGGTGGCTATACTCTAGTTTATTCAACCAGCTTCTTGTTTATGGGCATTTGGATTGTTTCTAGTAACAAATATTACTGAGAAGAATAGCATTCCACTTAATAGAGCCCCAAGGCTTTTGTAAAATTGAATTTCTGTGCATTTTATGACATCTCAGCTCTGTTCATATCTTAAGTTTGAGTGCTTTGATTTAAATCCACTATATATCCTTTTAGAATCACATGCAGATTTTATCTTAGCATTGTAAAGCTCTGTTTGTCTTCACAAAATTTAGTACTCTAGTATATTAATCCTTAAATGCTTATTACTTATATACACATTGCCAACAAATCCTTTACCACCAAATCCCTTTTAGAATTAGTAGAAAAGAAGACAATAACAAAGAAATTATCCAACAGCAGACACTGCATTTTAGTTATTCATTCTTTCAAATTGCAATTAGAGATGACGTAGAGAGCAGACATTTAAAAATCAAACTAGTAAAATATAAGATAGTCAGAGTTGGTCAATCAAATGCATAGTGCACTTAAATATTTATTGAATAAATAACCAGACTAAAGAATCTGTATGATTTTAGGGGTGTCTTCTGCCGTAGTGTCTCTTTTTCTTATTCACACACATTTTCTGATTCCTGAAAAGTTTTCATTGGATGATATGAGAAAAGACTTAATGTGTAAGTAGCTTATGGGTAAGGTAACATTGACTTAAATTATTATGAAGACATGACTCTTCAATATCAGGGCTTTTTTTTGAGGATAATTTCAATAAGTAAGTGGGTACTGGCACACCTCCAATGGGGGAGGGGGAGCTTCAGGAAAGGGGAAGCTGGGCCCCCAAAGACAAACTTTGACTCCCTCCTACGCGCTGCCCATGGTCTGCCACGCTGCCCACCTGACAAGGTAAGGGATAGAGATGAGGGTGAGGTGACGGTGGGAAGCAAAAGAAACCTGTTCCAGGTACTTTCAGGGTCCTAAGAACAGGAGACGGTCATGGTGGCCAGCTGGGAACTTTACGTTTATCACTCAAGACAACTGCTTCCGCAGCTCCTCCTTGTTATTTTCTAAGCAGCAGGGAAGAAGCAACTGTTGTCTCCTTTTGTAGATAAGGGCTGCTTTAAACCTACACATACCCGGAACGCAGTAAAGGTCAAAGATGAACCTCTGCACCAGCCTCAGTGATTCAGATAAAAGCAGATGTCAACGGCCGGCCTCACCTCTTTCATTAACGGCCTCTCAATTAAAGCAATTTTCCATTCCTCCCAGAGTTGAGCAGCTGCTTGTGTTTCAGAAAACTTTTCCTCTACATTTCAGGGTGCTGAGTGAAAAGCAGGCTGTGCCAGTACCAAACGACTCCCTCACAACTCCCTGCTTACATGGGAAAGCAAGGAGTGCTGAAGCCGGTCTTCTAATTAAACTTGGCAATATTACAGTGAAAAATGAGATCTGGGAGCTGACAACGTGGCACTTAAACTTTTATGTGAATCATTAAGCCAGAGCTGAGCATATGCTGGAGCCTCTTTAATCAACTCCTGATTATAGTTACCAGTAAAAGCCTAAACGTTTCCGAAAACGTCTGTGTTGTTTATGGGGCTGTGGTTATTTTAACCTAACTCCTTTGATAGACTTGGCCTATCTTCTTCCCCTCTCTTTCATTTTCCTTCCCTTTTTTTTTTCAAATCTCTATCCTTTTAGGAGAATTATGGCACAGGAAACTTGTGAAAAGAATTGTGAGTGTAAGCATATGTGCAGAAACACTTTACATGTTAACACGCATACCCACAGAGCCAGGGAGTTTTATGCCAGCCCAGCAGTCGCCTGTACAGAACTTCATGCTGATAAGCCAGGTGTTAGGTTTGGATTCACAGCCATCCAGATGGAGTCAAAACGACACTGTGGGACAGGTCTGGTCCAGGACGACACCTCCTAGCTCATGCTGGACTCTGGGACTCTAAACGAGGCCCTAATTCTCTGTTGATCCCAAAACACTTTTGTGAACTTTGCTTAAACTTTTGTGCCTTACAAACCACAACTGCAGGAATCACGTGGAGTTTTGATGCCAAACCATTTCTGCTTGAGGTTTCCCAAGTAAAAGCTGTTGAAATTTTAAGAGGAACTCTGATAACAAGATAGAATGCTATAGGCAGCAAGTACATGATGTGGTAGAGGATTGCTTCTTCTGGCTCACCACCAATGTAGCTTAAGGAAAATGTAGGACAGTGAGAATGTATTTTTAAGATGGACAAGACTAATTTTGCTTCTCTTTACCCCCCAAATGATAATTTTAGTGCCACATGTATTATATACAAGATAGTTAGATTTGAACAGATTTTATTTATGACTCATCTAGTGATATTTTATACATATTTATTTTTCTAACATTCTTCTATGCTGGACTCTCCTTCCCACAAACTTACCATTTTTCCTAGGAAAGAATGAATAACATGATTCAGTTATTACACAAGTTGTGGGACAACTATTAAATTAGCATCTCCCTCCCCACAATAACAGAATACTTTTTCCTTGCTGGTGAAAAGAACCAGAGAGAGATTAGTGACTAATGCCACCCACTATGGAACAAAGCAGTTATTTTAACTGTATAACTCCAACAATCTGTATTCTTTGTCTTGGTTGACCCAGAGAGAAATGAACCCTTCTTACCTTGGACACAAAACATTCTGCTATGGCCACAGGATCATTCTCACAGTTTTCCAAGTCTTGCAGAAGTTCACTGATTAAAAAAAAACACATATATAAGCAGAAAGCTTTAGATTGTTGTTTAATAGCTGGGGACGTTTTATATAACTTAGACATTTAAATATTTGTGTGGCATCTACAAATTATCATATTTCATTGCACAGCTGAAGCCCTAATGTCATGATATCTAAGTCTTAGGTAAGATGCTTACTCAAGGCCTGATGGTTAAATTGTATAGCAGGGGGGTGCGAGGGTAGTTCTATGGTAGAATTCTCCCCTGCCGTGCAGGAGACCTGGGTTCGATTCCTGGCTCATGCATTTCCCAAACAAACAAACAAACAAACAAAATTCAACAAATGGTGCTGCAATAATGGGATATTTACATGGAAAAAGAACGAAATGTGACCCCACCACATAGGATACAAAAAAAAAAAAATTGTGTAGAAGGGATTTAAACACAGGTCAGACCTGCAGCCCTCAACCCAGAGATGAACCCTATCTACATTCAAATCTCCTGGACTGTCTGTGGGCAGGTCCCAGGTGTCATACACAGCACTGCAAACACCTCACTACACAAAGCAAGATATGGCCTTGGTCTCACAGAGTTCACAAGAGCCAGACATTCAATGAATGATTATGAGAGCGAATACAAAGTCATCAACACAGACAGCGCTTGAAAGGAAGCTCTGCTAGGGAAGAAATAGCTTTCCTTGAATCTGCATCTACATGATTTTTAATGGCAGTAGCATTATTTTAAGTAAGTGCATGATAGGCCATTGGGTGAATGTGCCATAACTAATTTACGATCTCCCCCCACCCCCACCCCATTGGATGACATTCCCTGTGGATTTGCTGGGTCAAAGGACATTCTCAGTGTAAATGTTAGCATTTGCAAATTGCTCTCGATAGATGTTGCATTGATAAAATTTTGATGTGTTAATTTTAATCAGCGATGCATATATAAGTAATTAACAATTTAAAAATTCTACGAGGATCATGATAAAAAGAACCAGTTCTTTGATTCCTACTTCCCATTCTCTACCACCACTCCCAGAACCATTGTCTACTCTTTAGCTGCTGCTGCTGTAGAAAGGTCCGTATTTCTAAACATGCTGATGCTGCATTTTCATTATTTTTGAGTTTCAGATATTATTAACTTCCTAATGTTCCCACCCTTCCCTTTCCTCCCATCTTCTTGCTAGTTCTATTATAAAAGTTGATTAGATGAAAAATCAGTGCTTATACTTCTAAGACTATGTCAGCATCATTCCCAGACGAGTCCATGATTACTGTTATTATTAACGCAATTATTCTTTTAAAAGTAATCCCATGATTACATTTCCTTTCTTGTATGACTTTGTTTTCCCTGAAGTTAAAATTATCTCAATTCTTTTCTTTCTTTTGAAAGCGCATACTACTTGAGACCAAACGTTTATTTTGTCCAGAGCCAAAATTTTCTGTAGCACATAATCTAACCCAACCTGTCTGGATAGAAACACAGAGAATCCAGAATAAAAATCCCATATAGCTTAATGTAATGCCTGGATACATCCCAGAGTATATTAAACAGATAATCAAAACGTATTGGCAAAGTCCCTTGAGGAATGGGAGAAAAAATATGTAACTGTTAAACCTTACCATCAGGGAATCCCTTGATACTGTATCAAACTTTAGGGATATCCAAATCAATAGGCCATACCCTTGATCTTGAGGCTTATGCTTGTGAAGCTTATGGAGATAGCAGAGAAGCTTAGCCTACCTATAGGTATGCCTAAGAGTTACATCTGGAGGACCTCTTTTGTTGCTCAGATGTTGCCTCACTCTCTCTAAGCCTCACTCTGCAAGTGAAATCATTGCCCTCCCCACTACATGGAACATGATATCCAGGGGTGAAAGTCTTCCTGGCGATGTGGGAGATGACTCCCAGGCATGAATCCAGCCCTGGCACGGTGGATCAACAATGTCATCCTGACCAAAAGGGGGGAAAGAAGTGTAACTAATAAAGTATAAGTGGCAGAGAGAGTTCAAATAGAGTTGAGAGGCTACTCTGGAGGTTGCTCTTATGTAAGCTTCAGTTAGACTTGTTACCTATCATAACTTGCCAAACCCCAACCAGGACCATTCCAGCCAATCCTAAAAAACACCTAGGGCAATATATAAGATTCTACAAAGGTTCCATGCACTAGGGTAACTTTCCAGGAACCTACAACTTCCAGATGGGTCCCTGGACCAGATAAATCCTGGAATACAGAGCAGCCAGCCTCTCCAGAACATCAAACATCAACTAGTTTATCCCCCTATCCCATATTACTGAGAGCCCTTTCCAACATGAAAAACTTAGAATGGGCATAGCCGAAATCACCCTAAACAGTGGGAGAAGGATCAAAGGTGATGGTAGAGTTATACAGAGAATGAAGGGTTTAACAAACGAGTATGATTGCTAAATCATATTGATATTTCTTCTAGTCTCCAGTATCTTAGAGCAGCTAGAAGCAAAAACCCAAAATTGTGGATTGTAACCCATACCAAACTCTGAAATCTGTTTTACAACTAATTGTTGCGGTGTGCTTTGAAATCTACTGCTTTTTTGTATACATGCTATCTTTCACAAAAAAGAAAACATGTCTTCTAGCCTCCAGTGTTTCAGAGCAGCTAGAAGGAAAATACTGAAATAGTAGAATGGTAACCCATAACAAACTTTGAAATCTGTTCTGTAACAACTTGTTGAAGTGTACTTTGAAAATCATTGCTTCTTCTTTCTTTTCTTTGTATATATGTTATATTCAATACTAAAAAAGTTAAAAAAAAAAAGTGCATACTATTAATTTACCCTCTAAGTTTGGGCCAGAGGTTCAAATCTCACTTCACTGTGTTCACACTCAAGAAAGTCTCTTGGTTGCACTTCTTTCTCGGTGACCTCCCTCCTAGACCCCTCTGTTCCTCTACCCCAACCTAGACAGGTTGTTGCCCAGGCCTCCTGGGCTCTGCCTTCCTCCTGGTGATGCCCTCCATGTCTCTCCAGTATTGAGTGCCTTGTTTGTTAGACATCAGTTGGGGTCCATTCCTTTGCTTGGGAGATTACAATACCCAGCAGTTTTCTGAGTTAGGATCACGGGAGGTACATTTCCTGAGACTGGATGTTTCCAAGTACTGTCTCTTCACACATAGTTGCTGATTTGAGTGGACGTGGAATTCTTGGTTGAGAGTCATTTTCTCAGGTATTTGGGAGACTGCCCATAGCCTTATAAATTCCTGTGTTGCTGCTGAGAACTCCAATGATCATTCTGATCCCCGATCCTTTCTATATGACCTATTTTTCATTCTGGAAGCCATATGCTCTTCTTTTTGTCACAATTCTGAAATTTTGTGGTAATATGTCTTGAGGCAGGTCTTTTTTCATGCCTTGAACTGATGTGACAATTTGGGAAATGTTCTTGGGCTGCTGTTCTCAAAGGGTGGTCCAGCGATGTTGGTGGTCCCTGAGACACATTCAGGAAATCAATAATATCACTAGTTTTTTTTTTTTTGCCTTTCCTTCCCTCAAAAGAAGACAGTGGACTTTTCCAGAGGCTATGTGATGTGGGACATTACAACAGATGGAATGTTAAAGAATAACAGATATGGTAATCTAGATATCCTCTAGTAAGTTACACAAAAAGAGGTTTGTAAAAATGTGAAAACTTTAGTGAGCAGCAAAATTATTTTAATAAAAATATGAGTTTCTTATTGTTATTACTAAATAAATTGACATTTTAAAAGTTTCTCAGTTTCAATTTCTAACATGGTAAACAAAACATAAATAAAAGCAAAAGCACTCTGGGTCTTCAGTCCTTTTTAAGCCTGTAAGAGACCCTGGGAACAAAGAACTAGAGACCTCTGTTCTTGAATTATGTCTTTGATTTATACTCTCTTCATATTTTCTTCTCTCTCTTTTTGAAGCTCCTGTTATTAGATTTTGGATCTTCTGGTGTGATCATCTAATTTTCCTTATCCTTTCTGGTCTGTTTTCCATCTTATTTATTGTTCTATTTCTTGGGAGACTTTATAAACTTTATTTTCTATCCCTTCTATTGAATTTTTTTTTCATTTCTACTATCTGATTTTTATTTCAAAGTTTTGTTGGGTTTTTAAGCATGTTTTTGGATGTTTCTTACTTAGATTTCTGTTCTTGTTTCATGGGTGCAAAATCTTCTTTTGTCTTCATGAATATTGTTTGGAGACTTTTGTTTTCTGCTCCTTGTATTCCTTCTGCTTCTCTGAGTTCCTTTTTTCTCACTTTGATCACTTTGACTTCTGCTGCTCATATTAGAGTCTCTCCTCAAATCTGGGGCGCTTCATTTGTCCTTTCATATTTGAAGGTAAGACATCACAATGCTGATTATAAAGTGCAGAGGCAGGGTCTCAGGTGGTGCTCCTCACCCTAAGTCAGTGATTCTGAAACCGTTTGATGTCAGGACACTTTAAACTCTTAAAACTTATTTATGTGGGTTAAATATCTTTTCGTATTTACTATATCAGAAACTGAAACAGAATAATTCAAAATATTTAATCAATTCATTTACTAAGAAAACCATATTAATAAAAATACACTTTAATGAATATAACTATATCTTATATAACAAAAAGTTAGTGAAAAGATTGACATTATTTCACATTTTTGCAACTCTCTAATGTCCACTTCAATAGAACACGGCTGAACCCTCCTATTTGTTTCAGAATTTAATCTCTTGCAACCTATTTTGGTGAAGGATATGAAAAAAAAACCAGCCTCATACAGATATGTCACTGGAAAAGGGAGGAGTATTTTAATAGCCTGTTCAGATAAGTGTGGATATCCTTCTTTGATATTATGCTGAAATTCAGCAAATGGTGGTTTCTTAGAAATTAATTCTTAGAAATTAATTAAAATCCATTGGACCATCTTGCACCTTGAAAGGTGCATTTTACCAACGCATGATTTAAAAATATATATATATTGTACACTCATCATTTAGAATGCTGCATCACCTTCTGTCTGGCTCACAGTTCTGAGGCTGGGAGAAATCTGTATCAAGACCTCATCAAGGCGACGCTTTCCTCCTGAAGACTGGCATTCTGGTGCTGGCTGTGGTAGTCCTTGGTCCTGGGCTCCTCTGTCCCATGACAATGCATGTGGTAGCCTCTCCTGCCCTCTGCCTTCTCTTCCAGGTTCTGTTGGCTTTCAGTGTCTGTGGCTTTTTCCTATATATGTGACCCATGACCTTCCCTATAAGGCCTTCAGCAATAGGACTATCACACTGCCTGGACCACATCTTATCTGAAGTAACCTCATTCAAAAGGTCTTATTTACAAGAGTTCATACCCACAGGAATGGATTAAATTCAGGAACATGTTTTTCTGGGATACATAGTTTCAAACTATGACACTGAGTCATACAGGCCTTCCAAACATTAATTTTAACATATAATATCAGAAGCCTCATTTGTTGATAACACCAATGACCTCATTAGAAAAGTCTTGAAGTATTGGGAAGCTGTCAAGCTCATGGTGGCAGATATAAGTTTTCCAAATTTCTAATTTGTGCTCGAAAGCTCAAGCTTTATCGTTGGCAACAAACGTGGGATTTTTAACCTTCATTAAAAAAAAATCTGCCAACTATAAGTCTTAATACTATAGTTTGTTTGTCAGTAGTTCTTCAAACTAAAAGCTTTTTTCTAAGAAAAAAGTGGCTGGTTTAGCTAGCAACTCAATCTCACAAGTTCCTGTCCTTCAGGCAATCCTTGTACTTTGGTATAGAAGGCTTTACGTCTACTTCCTTTTGTCACATGGAACACTAAAAAGATAGATGTTGAAGAGTGGATATTTAATAAAATTAATTTTTACTGCATCATCTTAGGTAAAATTGGTCCCTTTTTAAAAATCTGTGAGTGCATCACAGTGAAGAATACAATGATAGCTAACACTTTGTGTCACTGCCTTGATTTGTGCAAATGTATCATCATTCTGCTCATTGTTACTTTTATATGAACAGTGCAAATGTTAAAAGTCAAATAACAGCTTAGTATTGTTATGAAAATATTTTTGACCTCACAGTTCCTCTGAAAGGGACTTAGGGGACTTTCAGTGGTCCACAGATCCAGTTTGGAGAAGCCCTACTCTAGAATGATTTTGCTGATTGGAATCACTGGGGGCTTCTGTCGATATGTGTCAGTCTTTTCACTTGCGATAGTTTTTGCAGGTGGTCACCAAGCTCACACCTGAAAGGGAGAGATTGACTGCTAATGTTCAGACAACAGGAGTCTTGGTGTTCAACATGCAGTTTCCCCTGAACCCCCTATTCTTCATGGTGGCCCACATCTACTCATTTGTGAATACTGGACCCTAGGGTCCCCTGGTGCTGGTTCTGCAGTCCATAGATAAACCTCTTCTGCCAGGAGAGGGATTCCAGTTGGTACTTTAAAAGATTTCCAGCCATTGCTCCTGTTTCAGCTCTGATGAGAACCCTGCTTTGATGGATACTTGGTGTCTCAAATTCTTAAGCTTTCTTAAGGTTTTATGGTTGAAACTTGCCTGCTCCTATGCTTCTCCACTCTGGCTGAGGTTTCAGCTGAGAAGAGCTGAAAAAGAAATGTTTCTAGGCCAGTATTTTCCATTACTGGAGGATGGATGCATGGGATGTAGGTGCTGTGTGGATAGTTCTCTCAATGTAAACCCTTTTTACCGAGCAGAGAATTTTGAGCAGAATCCATCATGTTACTTCACATAGCTCAGCGGAAATGTTCCTTGATAATCTTCAACTACCTGTGTTTTAAATTCTATGTGCATCACATTACCTTAAAGCCATTAAAAGATTTGTTCCCTGGCTAACTCAGAAAGCTGAGGGGTAGACCTTGTGATGTCTTCCACATGGTACAACCTACCTGGGAAGACTCAACTGCATCAGCTAGGTAGCTCTCCTTTACAACCTTTCCTAAAATATGAGACATAAACTACAATTAGGGCCAATGAGGAGAAAGCAGTGGGATCTCTGGTGCCCTTGCCTTCGGGGCTAACATCCTGATGAAGCTGGCCCACCCACTGAATCTGCCCTCCATTCAACAAGCATGTATTCACCACCATAGGCCCTGAGGTTCTGGGGGTGAGAGGGATTAAGGCCTTGCACCATGGTGCTTAGGCTTTGATCAGAGGTGACAAATGATAACATATGAATAAATAAATAGCATACAGCCACATTTTACTAGGGAGTGCAACATGATGGAGACAAGTGAGGCTGGGTGGGGTGGAGAGGGCTGGGGCAGTTATAGGAAGCTCTCTGAGGAGGGGATATTTTTGCATGGGAAGGTTTCGAAGAAAAAGTGACTTTTTCATCGTGGTCCATGGGTGGAAAGAGCTTGGCATGTCCTTGCTTGAGGTGTAGAAAGGAAGTCAGTATGACTGGAGTTTGGTGAGTAACCAGGAGTGTGGAGATACCAGGTGACTAACTATCACATAACATATAAAGAACCATGGGACACAGGCTGGGCCATGGGATGCTGTGTGTTGGCCACTGAGGATGCTCTGTAAAGATCAGAACCAGGATTGTTGTGATAAGGGTGGGACTGGGTCTTTCATTGCCTCAATGTTCTAATATACAACCCATCCTTGTACCCTGGGAGATAGGAATAACTGGTGGATTGTGCTTTATATTCAAAACTACACTTAGATTAGAGTCATCTGCCTTTAGTATTGGGGTATTTCTTCTTTTTTCTGACCAATATCCCAAATATTTCCTCCATCTGAGTAGTACTATGAAAAAGAAAAATACAAGATTTCTTGCTTGAGCTCAGGTCCCAAGAAGGGAAAATGCTGTTCTTTTCTAGAGAAAGGTGTTACATGTAAAAATTTCTGACTTCTGATATGAAGTTGAAGACAGGAATCATATGATGACCTTAGAGGTTCTACTGCTTGCCATGGAATAAGATTTGGAACAGAGCCTCTTCCCTTTGGGTCTGCAATAGACTAAGCACCACATCCTTTTCCCTGTCCCTTCTATCCAGGTCTGCTGGTGTTGGAATTTGTTGCATCCATAGAGGCATGTGGGATGTGGAAAGAGAAACTAGAGTGTGGTTAACAGTGCCAAGTGTTCCATCAATTCTATTGATACATTTGCAATAGTCTGAAAAACACCCAGTTGCAAAAAGCCTGGGATAAAAATGTTTCTATCATTGTGTGGAAAATGCACTAAAAGTAAGGGTAACTGCTGCGTCTTTCTGTGCTTTGTTGTTATATGTATCCCATGATTCGTTTCCTAAATTACATTTTAAGGAAAAAAATGCAGGGCCCAAAGAATTTTTTGTCTTTTGTCTTTCACTACTCTCTGAGACAAAATTAATTGCATGTTCCTCAGAGTTCTCAGAGCATTCTGTTCATTCCTTGACTGATGACTTGTCTCCGTTATACAGTGATGTCGTTTATCTTTCCACCACTGGACTAGCCCAGTATTTCACACGCAAGTCACTCAACACAGGTATATTGAATAAAGAGAAAGGGTCGAAGGAAAAGGAAACAGGAAAAAATTGACTCTGATCCTTAGAGGGAGGGACAGAGCTTGCAGGATTTTAATCTACTAAGAAACAATTTAAAAATTACTTCAAGATGGAGGAATCCACTTTCTCTTTCTCTACTCTTCAATCTTAAAGAAAAATTCAAATTACAGTTTAGATAACTCTCCTCTGTTCCAAGAGAGGGATGCTGTATTAAATTGGCATTTCTACTCCTTTGGTTGGAAGTAAGAAAATGGGAATTTTAGAGTGCAGGTTCAAACAGGGAAAGTGGTTTCATTTGACCGACCCAATTTCCTGACCATCCAGGAATTTATTCCAGACACCAAACCAGAGACTTAAGTTTCGAGGGATGAAGAAAGAAAGAGAAATTTGGCTACTGAAATGAAAACAAAAATGAAGCCTTAATTGTATTCCAAAACATTTCATGATGGAAGATTTGGTGAAATAATTTAAATCTGTCATATACTCAAACTGAATGAAGACAGTACAAGGAAAAAGATTATGTAGTAATCTCTTCTATGAACATACATAAAAATTTTCTTTAAAAAATATGAACAAATCAAATTCATCAGGGATTAAAAATATAAGACATTATGACCAGAGAAGGTTTATTCCAGTAATGTATGTATGATTCAAATCAGTATGCCTATTAACATATCACATTATGAAAACCACATGCTAATTTCATTAAAGACAGATTAAGCATCTGATAAGATTCAAGAATCATTCACAATAAAATCTTGGCAAAATAGGTAAAGTGTTTATGGAAATCCCACAGCAAACATCATACCTAATGGTAAAACAGTTAAAGCATTCCTGCTAACGTTAGAAACAAGAAAAGGAAGCCGATCTAAGGAACAGCATATGAGAAGACTTAACCAAAGGAAATAAGATTTTAAAAAGTCATAAGGGTAGAAGTACTGTAAAGGAGACAAAATAAGTCTCTTCATTTTCAAACAATATCATTGTCTACATAGAAAATCCAAGAGAATATATATACCACTTTTAGAACTAATGGGAAAGCTCAGAAAGCTAGTTGGATAGATACAACATCAACATAAAAGAATCAAAAGCACTCTTATGTCACAACAATAGCTAATGAAAAAAATGGAAAAAATATTCTAGCCAGAATAACATTAAAAGCAATAAGGTATCCAGGAATAAATTTTTAAAAGTTACATGTATGAATGTGATGGAGAAATTATAAAACATTAATTATTAAAGGACATTTTAAAAGGCTTGATTGTAAGACATGATGGTCATGGATAGGAAGACTCAATATTTTAAAGGTGGCAATTCTGCCAAAGTTGGTCTTTAAATTTAATGCAATTCCAATAAAAATTCCAACGGAGTACTTCATGGAGTTTGACAAACTAAAAATATATATATATATATTGCTTGACATTGCAAGCCAAGAAAATCTAAGCCAATAAACTTGATCATCAAGCAATGTGGCGCTGAGGCAGGGATGGGCAGGTAGACCAATGAAAGAGAACATGGTGCCAAGAAAGAGAGTCACACACATATGAACTTTATACGTGAGGAAGCTGGAGCTGTGAATCAGCAGAGAGGATGTGCTTTTTAGCAAGTGGTGGTGGGACAATTGGCTAGCCATGTGAAAATAAGAATTTGGATTTCCTACCTTACATCCTACCTCCACGAATTGGAAGATTAAGAACTAATGTGGCAGCAATAAGAGGAAATGAGGTCCCAAAGCATATGACAATGTGCATGAACCTTGAGGACATAACCCTCAGTGAAATAAGCCTGACACAAAAGGTTAGATACTGTATAATCTTAATATTATGACTCTGGCAAAGGTGATAGTGTCAAAGCTCAGGCAATCTGAATAAGCTGCTCTGAATAGTAAGCCAAGACGTGATCAGCTCCCAGATGGAAAGTCAATCCAACTTCCTCTGATATTTTGCACTAGTATGATTTGGGCAACAGCTGGGGAATATGGTACTTTCCTGCCCACATTGCCCTCCCTCCTTTCCCCGTCTCCTCTCCCTCCTTTCTCTCTTCTTCTTCCCTCTTTTTTTCTTTCTCTCTTTCTCTTTTTTTCCCTTCCTTCTTCCCCTAAAAAAGAAATAGGGTTATAAAACTGGTTGGGATAAAATATACTGTAGAGGACATTAATTGAGCTGCAGAAAAGGGGCCGAGTGGCTTGCTTCATTTGCAGACATAAGTCAGCATTCTCAGCATTTCAGAAATGGGTAAATCTTGCTAGCTGTAGAGGCTAGCAAGACTCTTTATTACTGTGCAATTGTTTGTTTTACCCTCCAAGGAGGAAGGTAGAGATGACAACTTCAGCAACAGAAGGAAAAAAGGCAAATAGCACAAATATCCAATAATAACTAAATGTACTAAATCCCTGTGTCCTATGTTTCTTCCCCAAGTCCCCTAGAAATTTAAGTCCAATCATTCTCAGACATACTGGAGAATGAAAATGTGTGCCACAGTGTGCCAGTAGGTGTTTTTCAAATAAATGAATGAGTAAACAAATTCACAACAAATGACTTACCCCAGGTCATCCATTCAGGGCACAGTCATAAGAAGGGCAAGGCTGCCATCCTTCTCCCCCATCTAATTCTAACATGCTTGTTATCACCAACTAAAGGAAACTTATAGCCATAATAAGAATTTCTGAGTTTCATTCAGATAATTTCCCCTTCCTTGAAATCCAAGAATGATGCATTAAATTAAAAAAAAAGAGAACTAACGTGAAAAACAAAATGAAAAAGACTCTTAAAAGAAAAACTAGGGAGTATATTTATGACCTGAGGGTAGAAGATAATTTTTAAAATGCAAAAGTCATATATAATGAAAAGTAAATTTCATGTAGTCAAACTCCTAAATGATAAAACTTCTTTCCAAAGAAACTACAATTAAAATTAAAAGACAAGTCATATCCTGGGAGATGTTGGTGATTCACTAATTCACAAAAACCTCTAGCCAGAATTGATCAAGAACTCCTACATGACTAAGGAAAGAAACATCGCAACAGAAAAATGGGCAATGGATATGAACCAGCAATTCACAGAAGAAATCTAAGTGGCCAGTAAACAAGGAAAGGGGGTCAATCTTAAGTGTGACTGGCAAAATGAAAATTAATATATCCCACAACAGAATATTACATAGCAGCTAAAAATAAATGAACGAGATATAAATCTCACAAGAATGCTGAGTGAAAAAACTTGTAAAAGACTGACACCATTTATGTCATGTTTGAAAAAAGTGAAAGTGTGTTACTTATTTTCAATAGATGTACATACAGTAATGGCAAGAAGACATGCATGGGAACCAAACACCAAGCTCTGGGTGGCAGTAATAATTATAGCAATGTCTATGTCAATGGTCTTTACTGGTGGACGCTGGGGGTTAACTCCCTTTCAGCTTTTTTTTGTTCAAGGAGTACAGGCCCACTTTTGTCTGGTTGGGCCAACTCTGTACCTCTCTTCCTAATGTAGTATTTGGTGATGTGGTGTTAGTAGCTCAAAATCTGCCCTGATGGGAGTGTTTACACCACAGAAATTGGCAAACACTATAAATCCTGGCTTCCTCCTCCTGTCCCCACCTGGAGAACCAGTTTGCCAACACCATTCTCCACAGGACAGAATGGGATTGGGAAGGGAGAGATAAGGGGACAAATTTACTTACAACACCTTTGTGCTTCAAAAAATTTCAAAAGCAAATATGGCCCAAGGAAAGCCTTTGATAGAGTCGGGGGAGGTTTGTGGGCATTTATTATATTCTCTATGTTTTTCTGTGTCTTGAAAATATTTCTTGAAAAAAACATCCAGTCAGCTGAGATTTTGCAGGTTAGCATAAAACCACTTTTTCTTTGCCCATTTTAATTTTAGAGAGATAGTCTTGCCAACTTGGCCACCTTATTACTATATTATGTTGAAAAACTTGGAGGTGCAATAATAGCAACTGTAACATTTATTATTTCAAGCCCTAACCATCAATTTGCCAGATAGTTGTATCTTCGAAATCAAAAGACGTAAAGTATGTAACAAAGGATCCATAAGGGCAAATAGGCATATTAATCCTTTTACTTCAACAAATATAATAATAACAAAGATCCATGAATACACCTGGATCCTTTTTGGTAATGAATGAGATTTGAGAAGTATCTGGACTCCAAATTAAGACTCCAGATTTGAGGGAAAGGAAATAAAAATGGAGGAGGACAAAACAGCACGGTCAATTCAACACTTGAGGGTTAAAAAGAAGATATTCTTGACAATAGGGTAGGGTGCTAGATATATTTGACAAAACCAGGCATCCAAAATGAGTGGATTTTATTTCTAGCTCTTCATCTTTGAGCGAAGGACTTTCCTCCTTGTAGAATGAGTCCTCCTCTGTGAGATGTGCATGACAACAGGCATCCCATCTAGCTCGTGGGGCTGATAAGTGGATTCGAGGAGACAATGCCCGTGAAGTGGACAGACAGACATGACCTGCGTGAGGGATGTGCTTGCAGGCCCATGGATACCAAGTGTCCCCAGGTTAATGGCTCGCGAATTCCTCATCAGGGACTTGCTCACTGACTCCGTTATTTTAAACATGCCTGGTTTCCTGTTCGGTGAACACCAAATAGAAAAGAACAGCAAAGCAATTCAGGAAGATCTCAGTTACCTGACTTCTGCAGATCTGGACTCTATGACAGTGGTCTCTACTGGTGGACACAGGGGGCTAACTCCCTCTCAGCTTTCTTTCATTCAAGGGACACAGGGCAATCTAAACTCCAGGGGGTTAAAAAGCCTTCCCGGAGGGTCTCCCACAAGCTCATGAACCATGGCTTGAAAACCAGGGCTCCACTCCGGCAGAGGAGTCCCTGGTAAGATGCATGGGGTTTGGAGTCAGAGAGACCAGGTGATGCATTTAATGCTTTCAAGGATGTATCTGACATGATGCACATCCTTGAAAAATACCGGTTACCATCAACTTCCAGCCAACCCACCTGCAGGCCCAGGCCGGGGACCTCCAGTCTCCAGCCTCTTTCAGGTTAGGGAGCCAAAGGTGGGGTTCTGGAAGGATCACAGGATTTATCACCAGAGACTGTTAAAAGGGACCTGTTCTGTTTTGTTTTGTTTATTTAATTTTGTACCAAATAAACATTTTTTTCTTTAGTCTCACACGTAAGGTGAAGTTTTAAAATATGAATGACCATCTATTTTCAACACCCTGCAATATTGACATTCCTTTTTCTTCCTCATGCAAAAACATTTTTTAATTTGTACATTTAGTCACTATCATTGTACACTCCAGGCATTCCTCGATTATACCATCTCAGTCTTTATCGTCTATCTTTCCTTCTGGTTTCATTTGTGTCCCCAGCTCTCCTCTCTCTGTCATTCTCACGTTCAGCTAAAAGGAGCCTGTTTTAACAGCAACATAATAAACACAGATATTCTGGATTTCCTGACTCAGTATTTTATGTGCTTTTTCTTTTTTCTTAGCTTTCGGTTTACTGTATCCAGACAGTGCTTCTCAGTTGTGGCTGTGCATTCCAAACACCTGGGCACCTTTTGAAAAATTAGACACCCTGGCCCCATCCCATACCAGTTTACCCAAATTTCTGGGGTTGGTCCAGCCATTATATTTAAACAAAACAAGACAAAACTTCCTAGGTGATTGTACCTTCTAGCCCAGGTTGAGAACAACTGTCCCAGAAGATATAAACTGGGGTTCAAAGTCTATTGAGTCAAATGAAAGAGAAATCCTGTGGTAACTCCAGTGTTTCTATACCCTGGGCTTTCACAATTAAAGGATGAGTTGATTCAACTCAAGAAACTCTTATGCGAGGTGTTTGGGATTCAAAGGTGGAAAATGAGGTCCTCCCCCAGGGCCCCATCTCAGTAAGCCAAGAGGGATATGATTTAGCTTTGCACTATTTTGGGTCACAAAATGACAGGACACTTTAGAAGTTCATATTGAGATTTTATCATAACTGAATCGACGTCATTACTGGGTAATTAATTGCTCTGTGCTGGCACTGAGCTGGGCATGGTAAGTACAGAAACTCACTGGGGCTTCACGACCATATGAGGTTGATATTCCCATTATTTTCATTTGTTCATTTAACCAAAGTTGAACACCTCCTGTGGGCCACTGTTGTACGTGCCTAGACAGTAACACAGCAAGCCCAGATCCCTGTCCTCAGGCAGCATTCTGGGAGAAGTGGATAGGGGAAGAAAAAGGTAAATCATACAGTATACTAGACACTGAAAAGTGCTGTGGGGAAAAAGGGGGTCAGATGTGCAGGTGTGTGTGTGTGCAGATGTGTGTGTGTGTGCTGCTGCCTTGAATAGAATATCTGGGCAAACCTCACTGAGAAATGAAGATTTGAGCAAAGACTCGAAGTGAAGGATTAATTATTTCACTCCATTTAAAGACCCACCCATGGACACACATGTAGCTTGGCTGCGATGCAGTTCCACATGGGTCAATACAGGTCTGGGCTCTTACTCTGCCCATCACCTGTCCTGCAAGAAGTATCACAATATATCACAATCACTAATTTCCTAGCCTGCATCCCCTTCGGCTCCCTATAGCCCAGACTTTCTCTGTCTCACTCATTATTGTCATTTGTTAGCCTAGTGCATGCTACAGGGCAGGTCCTTAACCCACTTTTGATGAAAGAATTAAAGTATTTGTTGTGCATTTACTGTGTCCTGCCCACTCCCTGGCAGAGGGACATTTTTAGAAAATCCAGGGAAGGCAGGCGTGGGCAGGGACTAAGCGAGGTCTGTGTTTCAGCCACCCTGTCCATGTTGCCTTAGGAAAGGGAGATGTCACTCCTCCTCCCGGGAAGTGGGTCTTTTCTCCAAGCCAGAAAGATGGGCAGGGAGGGAATCATAGACAAACGCGAGGCTGGTATAGAAACAAGGATGCTTCCAGGTAGAAAACTCATGGCCCACGAGAACTCAAGAAGCTGAATCAGGGATTACAAAGCGATCAGTTTTCTTAGGCCATGCTAATTTGGGAAAAACTCATAAAGCTCCTATGGAGAACCATCTTTTGAGTATTAACTTACCTGTTGAAGTGGTAGATATCCTCTATGTTTCCAAAAAGGGCTGCTCTTTCTTCGGTCCCCAGAGGAAGTTGCGTTTGGCTCCTGATACAGCCAAGGTAGTCCTGCGAAGTCAATGAGAAGTGCATCTTGAACACACCTGTCCTTTTCCTAGTTACCTTCAAATCCAATATAATTATGTAGTAATGTGCTCACTAGCTCCACTATGAGAAGGGTTGCTCTTTTATTAGTGACTACTCCTCTATTTACAAGGAGAAAGGGTATGTGGCACAGTGATGTGACTAATCTCTAAACGGATTAGAGCTTCCTCTAACGGAAATATATGACCATCCGATCGGCTATTTCATTGAGCCAGGAAAACTTTATTGGAGACAATTTTGTGCATTTTGTTTACTGTTTTTCCTTAATACACAACTGATGGTGTCTCAGAGGTACAATGGGTGAAGCATCTGTAGCTTAGAAGCGATTGGAACTGCCGAGAATGGGGAAAATCTGCTTTCCCGCCCTGTGAGCTAAAGAGTTCATAACTGAGTGCTCCCTCTCTCTCCCAGCTGTGCTGGAAAAAAAAGCTCTGTATGAGGAAAGAGAACAATTAAAAAAAAAAAAAAAAAAGCCAAAAGAGCTGAAACCACATAAAGTAAAAAATAAATACAATCCGCTGCCCCAGGCTGAACAATGCAGCTCGGCTCCCTACCAAATATAGCAGGGCATTTGGAGGTACAGAGAGGAAGTGTCCCTGGGAAAAGCCAGCCAGGACCTGGAAAAGCCAGCACTCCAACAGCATTCCAAGGGTCCCACAGCATGCACAATGGTATGCAGACCGCGATTGGAGAAAGGAGAAACTGAAATTCAAGAACCATCAGATAACTGGTTCTTTTAATAATCTTCATCTATTAGCTCATGCTCGTGATGTGCTTCACATGAAAAGCAGACAGGGCTTCCAACACTGGCTTTATCAAGGAGCACACTGCGTCCTGCAGGGAGTGAGCTGTCATTCTAGTTCTTTAATTCTGAAATTATTGTCATGTATGAACTGTGCTCAGAAACCTTCATGGCTTTTTTTTTTTAAATAAAAATTTTTAGGAAAGATGGTAACATTTTTCCTTCTTAAGATAGTGGTGGCCTCAAAAAGCAACTAGGTTCACAAGATTTAAGTGCAGTTGGCATTAAAAATCTACAAGAGTAAAATCTCTCCTTACTTTCATGAATGGGAACAGTGATAAGAGCTTAAGTACCTGCAGAGGGGCTAGAGGTAAAGCCCAAATAATAAAAGCTAATGTCAAAGAAGGCTTTAAAGGGTGGAAGTAACAGTACGCTTGAACAACATGAGAAACCTACATGTTCTCCACTCCAAGTCTAACCTGTCCTGTTCAAACTGCGGTGGGCACAAAGGGTCATTTTGCAAACTAGTTACTGATCCGTGCTGAGATAAGTGCAAAAATTGAGAGTAAGCACCCAGAAATGGTATTTTGACCGTATATGTTTATTGTCCTCAAGAAAGTCAGTGCACTTACCTATACTGTTGTTAAAGTACACCTGGCTGCAAAAGGATGCTCCCCTACTCAACTTACGCCTGGATACTTACATTTGGTAATGGCTTAATACTTTGAGCAACACTTTAAAAGAAAACATCATATGCAAAAAAAGAAATGTTTTTAAGGGAAAACAGAAGGATAAGTATGTGCAAAATTAACAAGATAAAACAGAAGGATCTAGAAGGGCAAGTCTTGCCCCAACGTACAGGATGGAGGGATGAGAGGTGAGCTGCACAGAATTCACACAGCTGGCTGAAGATGCTCTGCAGTGAGGCTGAGCTGGAGAACCCACAGCCTTCTCCCTTCAAGAGCCTGCCTTGCTCATTTGCAGAAACCAGATACCAAATTCTTCATGTGAAGAGAAGACTGAGTTAAAGGGCTTGAAGAACTTCATCTGGGATTAGAGACAAAGAACCCTGGCCTGCTTCCAGCAAATAATGGCCCATCTCCAACTGTAAGAGTTGCAAAACCCCAGAGCCCAAGGAAGAGAAACTAGGTTTTAGAAGCTGCACTATTTTTCTGAAATTGCTGAGAAAATAGATTGTTAGGAAGCCCAATTTTTGTACGCCACTCCAGAAAACATCAAAAATCGCCTGGCCACAACTTGTTCCCTGCACCAATCATAATTAAGACTTAAATATGATACCGGAATCCTACTGGAGACTGAGAACTACTGTAGCCTGCACTGCGTTAGCGGCTGCCATCATCTGAACCCACAATGACACGGTGTGCTCAAAATGACAGAGTGGAGACACTAATGAAATGTTTTAGAACTGTCACGCTGTTTATTATTTTTATTGGCTTGTCAGCACCTGTGGCTACTCTTGACAACGAAAGTTCAATTTTAAACTTTTGCACTGAAATAATTATTCTCCAAGAGGATCAAAGAATTCATTACACTTTGGAGGGGGTGGGTTGGGGAGATACAAACCAAAAAAACAGAGCTTTCCATCACTCAAATAATTTTCTATTTTACGATTTTAAATTTCTCCTGAACTATACTGATTTGCCAGTTGGTTCACATCCTTAAGCTCGCCATCAATGGCAAGATTTACACATGAGGGCCTTTTCTCTCATTAACCTATTTTTGGAACATTTTAAAACTTTTTAATGTTGGAATAATTTCAAAGTCACAGGACAGTTGCAAAAATAATACAAAACCAATACATATAACTCCAATATATCCTCTAACCAAATGTCCACATTTACCAACTTTTAACATTTGCCACATTTATTATATCTTCCTTTCTCCCTCCCACGTTCCCTCCACCTTCCATCCTTCTTATCATTGTGAACTTTTGATTCCTCGTAGTGCCTGTTATTGAAAATATCTGAGTAGAGTCTAACGTGGTGCTATTCAAAGTGGGGTACATGGACAGGTGACAGTTTGCAAACTGCTACTGTTCTGTAATGAGCTAAGAGCAGAATTTAAGAGTAAGCACGTAAAGAAACTTTTACAGCACTTTGACTGAATTTAATATCTGTTTATCTTTCTAGTAACTCATTTTTATTGCATTTTATAAAAGTATCACTTTGTGAACAGATTGGAGGTTAAAAACCAACTACTGTCCCTTGCTGTGGCTCCTTTGAAAATCCCTGGTCTACATATCCATCCAGGAGGGATGCACAGGAAGGCATCCTGGCAGAGCTGGGGTAGAGGGAGATACTTTCAATTTTAAAAACGTTTAAACATTCTAACCAATTTAACACAAAACGAAGATAAACCATGAGAAAGAAAAAGTTATTTAAAATTACAAAGTCTATCAATACTTCTTATCCTTCCTACCTTTTTACTCTTCTCTTGCTTATAAATATCTCCGTTGAAGAAGCAAAACTCAAAAGAATCTATTCCTAAATCTTCTTGCTCACATTTCAAAATTCTAGTGGTTTTATGGTTCCCTCTTTTTACATCTAGCTTCTGCTGTTTGCACTTGCAAGTTTCAAGCCCTTTGCTATAACTCCTATTTAAGATCTTTATTCTTTTTGGCCTATAATTTGGAGGGAGCATCTTTTTCTGCTTCTAGTGACCTTTTCTAGAAAGTAGTTGTCATGTGTTTATCTCACCCTCCAAATTTCAGATACTACATTGGGATGCCTTCGAAACTAGACTAACTCACATTGGTATATTATTTTACAGCTTAAAAGCACATTCACACACCTTGAATTTTTTTGAGGACATAAGAATGTCTGCTAAATTCTGTTTCACAGGCTAGGAATTAACAAAATGAATAAAACATGATGCCTTGCCCCAGGGAGCACCCTGTTGGGTTAAAACACACAAGTGTAAGCAATCAGTGCAAGGGAGTGTTGGGGACCTCCTTGGTGCATGCTTGGTGCAGAGGGCGAGGAGGCAAAGGGGGAGCTGGGTCTTTAAGGATGACTGGGAGTTTGAGTATAACAGAAGAGAAAGCAGGCTGTGGCATCCAGGAAAATAGAAAAAGCCAGAGAAGGTACAGGGAGACGAGTTGACATGGTGCAGCCGGGAAACAGAAAGGAGAGAAGGAGAGAGACACAGAGATTGGGGCTGGTGCATGAGCTCACAGCTCCCTGGGTGGGCTGAGGCCAGAGAGGAGGCTGGCCACTCAGTGGGGACCACTGATGGGTGAATGAGATCAGAGATCATTCCCATCTCAGTAAAGAAAACAGAACAGAAGCTAGAAGATTTGGTGATGGGGGGACAGTTTATCAGAAAGCAGAGCAGCGCCATTCAGCGCCGATGGAGTCCTACACTTAAGTTGATGTAGAGGAGAAGTGTACTTGGATGCAGAGAATGAGAGAAAGGAGAAAGTCAAGACTGAGGGCCAGGGTTTCAGTGCTGCAGTGATGGCACTGGGTTCAGGAGGAGGAAGCCTGGGCTCTTCTCTCATTCTCAGCCCAAAGGAGGAGGGTTTCTGTTCCAGCAGCCTACAGCAAGGATAACCTACCACCCACTGTTGTAGTGCATGACATCCCTCTGTCCCTTGTTCCATTCGGCTGGAGGATGGAGAGAGTGGGCTACTCCATCTGGGAGAAGGATCAAGGTTCTAAGGTTCTTTCTCACATGGGCCACCTACCCCTGCTGCCCTGGCCTGCACAGGTGCTGGCACAGCAGGTCTAGGCTTTCCAGTGGGCTGGCATCCTCTGGGCTGGGCTTCCCCACATCACCATGAAATGTTCAGACACCTGTGGGGATTTTAGGTGAAAAGGAAAAATGGCATAGCTTTGGGCCAGCTAATCTTGATGACAGGCCACTCTTCTATGGCTCTGATGGCTGACCTCTCTCTCCTTACAGTCAAACCTTTAAGAAATGCAGATCGTATTCATCAGCCCTTGATGTCTGTGCCACTAGGGCCCTGGGGGAGCATAATGACAGGTAGGTAGGGTTGGTTCAGAATCACACATCCATGACCAAACCCCACTTATCTAACTTCTCTTTCCATTTCCTGAGGGGAATGAAGAGGAGATGGTTAATGGCTTGGGAGTAAAGCTAGTGAGTCAGTTTTAGACATGTTAAGACTGAGGAGGGTGGTGAATGTAGGACTTCATGGGGAGGGGTTTGTTAGACACAGGATCTGGAAGAAAGCTGAGAGGTTTTCTCAAAGAGCTCTGTGGGGAGAGGGGAGTGCTTGACAGTGCAGCTTGGCCTCTAACTTATGGAGCTTTGACAGAAAGGTGGGGTCGATGTGCTCTCGCACATTTCAGGGCCATGTCAAGGGCCTGGCCACGAGAAAACAGCTTCAGAGTGTCTCAGTATTGGCCAACTGCAACCTTGATGGAGGTCAGCAGACATGGCATAAGCAGCCAGGCACCTCCAGGTATCCCTGTTTCAACAAGAACACTAATAACCATCTCCTAGGGGGCATTAGCAAAGCAAAGTCAGAACTGCCAAAACTTTGGCCTTGTAGAACTCCATGGTCCAAATTGATGGAAGATCTCATACCCTAGTAGAAGTGGTGGTGAGGGGCTTTGGGGGAACTCAAGAGTCTAGGGGCACAGAGCCAGAGGGCAACAATGACAAGATTCAGGAAAGAATAGACATGAGCTTGCCTACTCTTCCAGAAATAGTCTAAGGGAAATTAAAGAAAGAGGGATTCCTGATTTCAATGATTATAGCAAGTTGAAGACTGACCTACAGTGGAGTAATAGAAAAATCTAAGTTTTGAGAATTTTGACTGTAAAAGGAAGGAGCTACTGGGGCAGTAACTGGGAGAGAGGCAGGACCAGAAAGGATCTATCCATCCATCCAGTCATCCATCTATCCAATCATCCATCCAGTCATCCATCTATCCAATCATCCATCCATCCATCCATCTATCCATCTATCCAATCATCCATCCATCCATCCATCCATCCATCCATCATCATTCACCAATCCACCATCCACTCACCCACTCATCCATCCACATAACCATCAAACATCCATGCACCCACCCAAAACCACCCATCCACCTGTCTATCCATCCACCCAACCATCATCCACGAAGAGATTTGTAGCCTGTGGGGAAGGAGACGGTAGAAGGAGGAAGCCTGGAATTATGAGAGGGCACTAACTGGTAATGAAGACACTGAAGAAGACGGGAGATGACAGCACCAAGGGGAAGGAGTGAGATGTGAGGAGGAGGATGAGCACCTCTTTCTGGAAACCTGAGCAGGGGATACCACTGATAGGTGTGGGGCAGGAAATGGCCACACTGACACTGGCCAACTTCATTTTATGACACAAAAAACAAAATTCTAACAAATCAGAAGTATAAAAAGGAAAAGGTGGAACTTTCCTCCTCAAGGACCTCCCCTCTCTCCCCAAATCTGGCTCTAGAGAGGCAAATGTGATTAGGAATGTGGGTTATATGCTGGTGCATCCTTCTGAGCTAGGCTCTAGGTACAAAATTATATCTATCCAAAATGACATTCTACAGTTAAGATGCAATTTTTTTATTTTTTCCGCTTAATGTACTATATGTATTATTATTTTTTCCTGCATGTGAATAAACTTCTTTCTCATTCTTTATAATGGCTGCATTCTGTTTCATCCAACAACTTTATTAAATGCATCTAATTAATAAAGTTTATGGGGAGGGCACAAACTAGGTGCTTTTAAGCATTGTGTGAAGTAGGGGCGCTCAGAGATGAGTCAGATAGGATTCCAGCCCCTCTATGGGCTCCTAAGAGCATAAAGGTGAAAGATGCATAAAAGAAATAAGTCATAACCTAAAAATTTAAGTGCTACAAGAATTATTTACAGAGTGCCATGAGAGTATAGAAGAATACACTTTCGAAAGAAAGGGACCCTTTACCTTCCTTCCAAATAAACCACCAAACAAGTTTTATAGTAAAATTTCCTGCTGCAGCCTGCAGATAAAGTGTCAGACGTCTAATCTTTAAATTAATCTCTTTTCTCTTCTTTCTCTATCCACATCCATGGGGGACAAAGGTACAGCCAAGAATTGGGAGGGCAGCAGGGTTCCTTGGCTCCTCCATAGGCCAGAAACAAAAGCTCTGATTGTAATGTAAGAGCATTGCTTCCCCACCCCAAGTCTGTGTAGTGTGGGTCCCACACCACACAGAACTGTACTGAAAGGACAATCGACCATAAACATGGCTGAATCTTTCTAACAATGTGGGGGAGGGATGTGGAGAAAGGAGGAGAGAAAGAGAGAGAGGGGAGAAAAGAGGGATACAGATAAAGGTACGGAGTAGGAGAGAAA
>PVIY010024431.1:0-38062 GCA_004026745.1 Myrmecophaga tridactyla
CCTCAGTGGAAAGTTAGCTGCCTTTCCTCTGAAGAACCAACAAAATAAATCCCCTTTTATTAAAAGCCAATCCATCTCTGGTGTGTTGCATTCCGTCAGCTAGCAAACTAGAACAACTTTGAACTAGGATCCCTGGAGAGGAGTAAGGAAAGGCCTCAAGGCACCGCTCACCTGATTTGTCAATTGAAACATTTTTCTGGTCTGGTTTCAGTGACCGGATAAAATGTTTTCTGATTCAACTGAAGATTTTAAACCAAAACATACAACAAATCTTGCCCTAAGCATAGTCCGGATGACATCCATTATGTTTTCTCTCCCCTCATTTTTATCACCAAAGAGAAACAATTCCAATAATAAATTTTTTTGGAAATATTCCCATGCATGCACTCTCTCACATTTGCTTTTTTTTTTTCTTTAAGCTCTGGAATGAAATTATTTTAAAATGAAAATTATATATATATATATGTGTGTGTCTGCACATATATTTATATATTTATATGTTTATATATTTGTATATATTACAAGCCCATGATCACCTCACAAGCCTTATTACTAATTAATTTGCAACAAACATTTAATGGTCATCTTCCATGCTTCAGAAATTATTATTCAATACATATTTATTGAATGGATTATTTTAATCAGTGCTTTTTTAGTTAAAAAAATCAATTTTTATCAAGGACACCAGTCAAATTAAGGATGATGATTATAGATGGAGGATAGAAAGATAATAGATAAATAGGTAAACGAGATACGAAAAATGGAGTTTTTACAGCATTGAAAGAGAAGATACAACAAATCAAATAAATGAGTAACTGTGGTGTACTCTTGAAAAGTTCTGCCAGATAATCTGTTAATGGGTCACATTGTGAAAAGGGGTTAAAAATGGTGAATGTCATCAGGAAAGACGCTCAAACACCTTGGGTTGGACGGGGCTTGGCTTCATGTGCTCAACTGGGACAAGCTGAGGAATATGCCACCATCATGCGACCTCACCATTTGGAACAAGACAGGTTTTTCTCCCCAGTTGCCATGTTAGGAGATTAAGAGATGGTCAGATTTGCATCTCTTTATTAGTTCAGCTGGGGGAGCCACAAGTCACCATGATGGGTTAGTTGTGTGACCCCCCTCCTAGCTGCAAGAGGCCAGGAAATATGGGGAGCAGGCAGAACATGTGGTCAACTGTCTCCTCCACGCCAAAGGCACAGTGCAGGGGACTGGGTGCTGCCTGAAAATGCTCTGCAGCAGTCACCTTCCAGTGTGTGCCCAGTGAACTGTTTGCAGGCAGTGGGCAAGTGTGCCTTTGGATGACTTTCGATTTAAATCGATTCTCCACTCAATAGCGGTACTTCACCAAGCTTGTGCAGTGATTTTCAAATGATGTCCCTTGGAACCCAATGTCCTAGGAAAGGCATATTTGTTTCATTTATTGCAATTGTGAGAAATATTTTAACATAAAAAATAAAAACAAACACACATAGGTTCTGCTGCTGAAGAAACATATGAAAGCCACTGATAAGTTTTTAGAAAATTACTTCATATTTAATCCTGAGTTGATTTTAAGGTCTATAGTATGAAGATGGAATTTCAAGTTCTTGGCAGCCAGCATTTTTTAATTTCAACAGACTATAAAATGTTTGTATTTCAAAGACTATTCTTAGCAATTGCATCTACTCATGATAAATACCTTATCATTTACTTGATGATTGAGTATTTTAATCATCTGGTTATAGTTTTAAAGTAAATTTGCTAATTCTATCATGTGTTTATATACCTTGAATTTTTTGTAAGAAATCAATGGTAAGTCAAAGTCTTAACCCAGGAAGAGTGTGACTATATAATTAAATTCTATAATTATTGTCATAGTAAACATAGGAAATATATATTTACATTTATATAATGTAATAAATAGAGGAATCATAAAATTATAAACTCTTAAGCAGGAAAATAAATATATTAGGAAGTAGAAATGCCATACAACAACATGGATCAAAAGGGTTGAAATAATGGAATCGTATTAAAACATCTATAACTGATTTTGAACAAGCTCTTAAAAAGAATTACCCTTTGGAAAAATGGCAGTTTGTTCATACTAAATGCATGGTTTTCATTTTCATTTAAGCTATGTTATATGAATATTTGACAGTGAAGACCAAATAATTGACGGAAATTACTCTAGTGTTTTTTTGTTTTTGAGCCTTTGGCATTTATTTCCCCTGTGAAACACATTTGTTTCCATTGTTCAATATTTAAGGTACACTGTGGATTAAAATTCTAGATGTGATAAAAATCAATTGATAAATAAAGGACACTGCCCCTGGCCTTTGAGGAAAATACTTTCAAATTCAGTATCTACTAGAATTATCTTATTTTCTTCAGATGTTCATGTATGAATTTGATAAACTCAACCACAAAAATGGTTTAGAAATAAACTTAACATTTATTATTACAGGCAGATATTGTGTATGAGGATTGAGAATTAATAAGTTTGGCAACCAGTAAAAGATTCAAATGTTTAGTCTTACTTCTTTCTTCTTCTACAAATTGGTAATAAACAATACCCCAAATGCCTTGGCTCACCTTAACAAGCTCCTTTTAAGCCTAGCGACAGTCTTTTCAGCAACTGGGAAAAAGGCATATAGTGGGTAGGCCATGTACCTTGAAAGAAAGCCTGGACAGAATAAAACAAAACATCTCTAAAAATTAGCTTAACCCCAAATAACTTAACATCCTTAAAAATAAAAACAAAAACTCAAATGTTTGTTTTGCTTATCTATTTCTGCAAGATAAATTACCCCAAAAACTTAGGGACAGGAAATAATCATTTTGTTTTGCTCCAGGTTTTGTCAGGATTGGTAAGGGCTCAGCAGGGTGGTTTGTCTCTGGTTGCTGAGTGGCATCCAGAGTGGCAGAGGCTGCAGGGTCTCTTTCCAAGGCTAGGGCTGCTTCCCTCCCAGGCCCAGCATCCCAATGCTCCAAATCTCTCTCCATCAACTCATGGAGTCTTATCCTCTAGGACCTCTCCATGGGGCTAGGCCTCTCACAGCTTGATTTTCTTAGTGTATTCATGCCTGTTTTACACCAACTGGCTTTCAGGGAACAGGAAGCGGAAGCTCTTGGTCCAACTAAGTGCTGGGGCGGGAGCTGGGGCTTGTTCAGGTAGTTTACTATCAGTTAGAGTAGCCCCAGGGCCCACCCAGACCCAGCAAGATGGAGAAAGAGGGTGGTAAGGTCACCTTGCTGAGGAGATGTTTGATGGGGGATTTTGTTGCAGCCGACTCTGTAAAATAAAATCTGCCAGGTTTCTCAATCTGAAAAAATATAAACTTTTAGAGATTGATGCCTTCCAGAATGTTATTTTAAACAGTAATTTATTGACAAATAAAGAAGTAACTAATAATGTAATTTAATGAAATATTACTGAGTATCTACCATATAAATTTTGCAGTTTTACTTGACCTTGCAGAAATTTGGACTTGACACTAGAAATTTAGAAAATTTCAGAGATAGGCTTGAAGATTAGAAAACAGGGAATAAAACATTCAGATGTGCATTTCAGTGTAAAGATAAATGATGCTTATGTCTTGTGGACTGTAGAATGAAATATGAATTGGTAGGAAATCATGAAAATAGATTTTCTAGCAAGAATATTAGCACAAACCTATCCTACTGTCTCCAGTCAGAAGAGAATGCAGTCGGACTGTTTGGACATGGTTATCTATCTGATTCCAGGCTTCAGGCATCTTGCAGCTCACATAAACGTACCATTATCACCCAATATTATTTAAATTAATATTTTCCCTATTACTATACAGTCCTTACTATAATATGCCTGGCCTCCCTGTTAATATTATTTGCTCATGCCGTCTTATCTTTAAATATCACACCTTAGATGAAAAACAAATGGAAGCAGAGAAGGTAGGATATTTCAAATGTATAAAGAAGATTTGAGTTCCAGTAGTAAGTACAGCCTTATTTTGCAGAGTTTGGGACATTTATTGCTCCTTTATTGATTGACTTAAAGATGAGATTTTACTAAGAACATATTTTTATTAAGAATAAATGTAATATTTATGTAAACTGAGTGAGCTCTTGAAAATCATGATGCAATGTTTTGTTTTGAAAAATCTGAGAGTATTTTAGAAAATGTTTGAGAAGGTGTTTTAAAATACATTTAAGGGCTCTTAGAAATTATGATAGTAAAACCAATGAAAACAGTAGATTTTTTACATGCCCTTGGTGCACTGATATTCACAGAAGTCTATTTTTTATCACCTTGGTACAGAAACCTGCAGTCCATAATGGACCTTTAGTTTTTTTCTGGAGACTTAGGTTGTGCACTGTCTTTCTAGACCTTGAGATTTGGTGTTTATGATCTGCGGATCACAGCTGCTCTGACTGCACTTGCTCTTTTTTGTTTAGGAGTTTGCTTTTATTTGTGTCTATGACATCAACTTGAGCTTTCCAGTAAAGAATCACTCGACTATTATATTAATTTTCACCCAGCTTAGGTGATGTTAGAGTGTCTGGGGGCTGGATTTAGAGTATGTGGTGATTTTTTTAAAAAAATTAACTGTTAAGGAAATTTATTTAAAAAATGATATGACTTGGGCAGTGCACCCGTGGCTCAGTGGTAGAATTCTCGCCTGCTGTGACTGAGACCCAGGTTCGATTCCCAGAGCCTGCCCATGCCTGAAAAAAAAAAAAAGATATGGCTTTAGATTCATTTTAAAGTTTACATTTCCATGAGTGTTTACAGTAGAAATATCATCTCTGGATTTTATACACTTGTTTCCTTCCTCCTTTCTTCATTCTTCTTTCTCTCTTCTCTCATTAATTACCTACCTTCTTTTCCTCTTTTGAGTTCTAAGTTTCCCAACCTTGACTTCCCAGACTCAGGGCCTGTAGGAACTGTAAGACAGAAAAAACATGAGATGTAAAAGGGAAAGACACAGATGTGGTGTGGCCATCCTCATCTCTCCATGGTGGATAAACAGGCTGTCACCTCACGTGGTGTGTATTGCTTCAAATTTATCAATTTCATGATTACGCTTGGCCATGCCATTGTTAGAGTGTGTGTGCCTGTGTCTGTGGGTATAATTATCGTTCTCATTTGCCAGTCTTTCAAGGTAAGCTGGATAATGCCTGTTTCCATCTCGTAAATCTGGAAATCATGAAGTTCTATTTTGTCTTGAGATAGGGATGGAAGAATGAAGAGGAGTTAGACTGGGTTTGGGGAGGATATAAAGAGCACACGTCTGCATTGAGGGTGACAGGGCAGCCCTGTACCAGGCTTGCAGGGAGAGGGAATCCTGGGTATGTTTTACTTTCCCTCAAGGTTAGTTTGATGCAGGTTGAGTATCCTTTTATTCTCTTCAATAATATGAAACCGCTGCTTTTCCAAGCTTTTAGTGCTGATTTAGATATTTGTCCTTTCTGCTGGGAGTGTTCAGTAGATGTTTGTGGGTGTCATGCTGAAAGACTTTTGGAAATGAAAAGGGGTGGGGGTGGGGTGTCTGAGCAGCTGGAGCATCCCAGGCTCCTGCAGAGTCCATTCTAGAGTTGGGAGAGCTCAGACCTACCCCTCTTGGAAGGCCTCTGCCTGCCTGGCATCTTATAGAACTTCAGGGAACATCTCACTATGTTTACAAATCAGCCCAGTCTCCTTCTTGAGCCACTGCCCAAGGGGTCACCTTAGCTGACTTCAGGGGACATTGGTACTGCCTGGGTGTGGCTTTGGTCCTGCTTCCATCCTGCTGGCCAGTAGAGCCTCCGGACTGCTGCTGTGCAATCCCTTAGGCTGCTCCCCAAATATGTTGTGAAACAGCCTCTGGTCTAGGCACACCTTGTCCTCCCTTGGGTTCTGATGTCCCAATTGTCTAGTACCCATGTTGCCCCCTCCCCATTTGGGCCTCACCACCAACAATGCCCCCCCCACTCCCCTCATCCCCTTCTCACTTAGGCCCCAATGTTGCTGACTCTGCAGTTGTCACTGGGACTCACCCCATTCTCCTTGGTCCACTCTCCTGGATACCAGTGTCAGGGTGGCCAAGACCACCCAGCCAGGACTGCTGCCCATTGCTCCAGGGGAAGAATAGCAGAAAAATGGGTCTTAGTCTCTGGTCAACTCTGGCCAATGGGACTCATTGGTCCAAGGAGTTACAGCTTTTTAAGTTTTATATGAACTACCATTTTCCTAAGGCTGCTTCTAAGGGGATTGTGTTGAAAGAGTCAGGCAGGGAGGAACTACCACTGAACTGAGACATGAGCACTCTAGGCCAGATTGTCTCCAAAATGGACACAGGGCCTCTTTGGGATTTGGCCTCGGGCTAGTGCCACACCCAATCTGTCTAGCTCAAATCCCTATATAGTTCCCAATCCCAACAATTCAAAATCTTCCATAAGGCTTCTGTACTGATTTGAAACTGTTGTGTACACCCAGAAAAGCCGCATTCAATCAACCCTGATTCAGTATTGCAGGGTGGGATCTTTTGATTAAATTGTTTCTGAAGAGATGTGATCCATCCAGTTTTTGGTGGGACCTTCTGATTTGATCTCCACCTTTTCATAGAGATGTGTCTCCACCCATTTAAGGCATGTCACTTACTGGAGTCTTTTAAGAAGGAACCATTTTGGAAAAAGCTTAAGAGCCAACATAGAGATGTTTGAAAATGCAGAAGGAAAATGCCCCCGGGGAAGCTGTTTGAAATCAGAAGCCAAAGCACCGAGAGATGCCAGCCATGCACCTTACCAAATCAGCCCTTCTTAAGTCAAGTTATCTTTTTCTGGATGCCTTAGTTTGGACATTTTTATGGCCTTAGAACTGTAAACTTGCAACTTAGTGAATTCCCTTTATAAAAACCAACCCATTACTTGTATATTGCATTTCCTGTGGCTTTAGCAGACTAAAACAGCTTCTCAGACTATATAAATCAGTCATTATAGATACAAAAGGTCCATCGCTCCTTCTTACATTTTGCTCACAGGAGAGAGAGGTTCTAGTGAACTGGCTATAGGCAGGGGAAAGAGGGAAGCCCTACTTATGTCTACCATGCCATCGGCTATCAGTGATAGCTTGAAATCAGCCATGGTGGAAGTATTTACACTATGGAAATTGGCAAATGCTTTAAAATCAGGATTTTTTTCCTTCGTCATTTGTCAGAGGTATTATACCTGTACTCTCACCGTGGCCAATTCCAAATTACGAATATTTTAGCAACAGACTCACAAAATTTCTAAAAACTAACCACCAACTTTCAGGATCCAGTATCATTTGGCTGAAGTATACCTTTTTTTTTTCACATCAACTTCTGCATAAGAAAAGCCAAATTATTACTCGATTTCTTGGATTATTATTTATGGAAAAGGCAGATGTTTAGATATATCTGAAAACTTGAGAATTTGTATTTCGACTTGCATCATAGAAACACAAGAAAAAGTAAAAATATTATAGCTGGAAATTTAGTCAGCTAATTTATTATTCTGTTTAAAATTAACATGCTATTATTAATTGTTGATGACAAGTATACACTTATCATTGGTCAATCTGTGACAAAACTGACAAAAATTTTCCCTTTAATATATAAAACATAAATTTTATTAATTAATGGCTAGTAACAAGCTTCAAGCATGAGTGATTATTTGTATATAGTGCCAGGATTTGGAAATTATAAGATCACTGAACATCTTGGACATAAAATGGTCAGGATAGTTGAGATGAAAAATGGCTAGTAAGAGTGTTAGTAGTGAATGAATGGAAACAGCTAAGGTAGATTAGGTTTTCAAGAAGTTTAGCAATATCTGAAATGAGAGAGGATGAAAATGTGAAGGTGGAACAGAATCAGGTTGTGGTTTTGAGGAGGAATAAGAAATTTTGTTAGTTTTCTGTAGATAGACTGGACACTACCAGTCAAGGAAAAAAGAGTTTGAAGGTGCGAGAGAGAAAAGTTGGATGGACGAGATGCTGGGGAGGGGGTGGTGGTGTTAGCCTTGCTAAATATTCCTTCTTCAAGAGATAGACAAGCAGTGAAGAGTGGGAGAGAGTGATTCAGAGTTTAGGAGGTTTAAACAGATTTTAGGAGATAATATTCTTAATTTATTTTCAACATTTTGAATTGAATTAAAGGAATCACAGCATGGAGATTCAGAAGGAAATGGTTTGCTAGAAAAAGTCAACTAGGAAGGTGAAAGAAACAAAAAGAATGAAGCCTGAAAAAGGAATCTGTTCTTGTTTTAAGTCTCAAGTGTAGGTCTGGGTATTTTGGTATTCATTTTTACTCATTTCTCTGCTTAGACAAACCCCTTCCTACCTCTTAGTGCTTACCATACAGTATATACACAGTATTTGCTGCAATGGTTGATTCTTATTATGCCACACCTTCATGTTTAGACATCTTTGCCATTAGTTCCACCTATTTTTGGAAGTTATCTTTTACATATTTTCTTGCCTTCATCTGCTCACATTTCAAACTTATTTTAATTTGGCGTGGATTCTCTACTTGAGCCACTGTCTCCACAGGGAACATCTTAATGTTTTCTCACCCAATCCATATCCCTATCCTTGGAAACACTCAAGGCAACTGTTCATGACCATGCCCCACGATGACCTATTCTCAGTCTTTCTCAGACTTAATTCATTTATGAATTTAGCTGTTGATGAGGAACTTAGATGGATCTAAGTGAAAAATTGTAAAGGCTTCAAAGATTGGTGAAATGCTTACCATTTAGTGAGAAAGAACACCTACAAATCATTTTTAAAAAACCTACTATTTTAGCATTTAGAAAACAAATTAGCAAGTCATATATAATTAGACTTATAAATAAATTACTTCCCCCAGTGTGATAATAACATCCTTTCTTGATTCCTGAGTGAGAAGCGGTTTTGGAGTTGCGCAGGTACTGAGGACAAAAAAACAAATGCATTAAGATATGGAAGAAGTTTATAAATATTATACTACTACCACTTTTAGTAAAAAGGCATTCATTTTTTAAAAAATTTTATTGTAAAATATAACAATTTTACAATAAAATATAACAATTGTAATTACAAAGCAAAGAAAGAAAAAAGCAATGATTTCAAAGCACTCTTCAACAGGTAGTTGCAGAACAGATCCCATAGTTTGTCATGGGCTATCATACCATCATCTCAGATTTTTCCTTTTAGCTACTGCAAAACACTGGAGGCTAGAAGGTATATTAATAGAGTGATTCAGCGGCAAGACACATTTGTTAAATCACATTTTCTCCATTATACCTCCTCCTTCTCCTTTAATCAGCATTCTTTTTATTTTTTTTTTCCTTTGGCATGGGCAAGCTCCAGAAATCAAACCCAGATCTCCAGCATGGCAGGCAAGAATTCTGCCACTGAGCCACCATTGCACCACCCTAGCATTAATTTTTAAAGAATTGTTTAACTATTTTAAACAATGATGTGTTCCATTATTTTTGAATTCTAAAATGTCACCTCTATATAATATAAAATATCTTAGAAAAAATATTTTTTAAAACAAGATCAACTTGGAAACTAGGATATTTTTACCTTATAGAAATGAATCTTTTAAAGTACAATTCTGGGGTGGGCCACAGTGTCTCAGTGGCAGAGTTCTTGTCTGCCATGCCGGAGACCCGGGTTCAATTCCTGATGCCTGCCCATGCAAAAAAAAATAATAATAATAACTCTGGAAGAATTGGGAAAAAAGTACATGTTCCATGCTAACATTTTATTCTCAGGGAACTGTTTTTACTGCAATATAATATATTACAAGTGTACATCTAATCATTCAGAGCAGTTTTATATAGCTTTTATATCATGTCTTTTATACCTCTCTTTAAATATGATATTTTCAGTTATTCTGTTTGGCTCAGTATTATGATACCTTCAAAAATGTTGTAATGAGATTTTGACACATATTTGGAAGCTTGCAGCATTATTATACAACCCAGTCATATTTTTAAAAAGTATATTATTGCGTGGTAATTGGGAACTAAAAACAAATAGGAAATGTTATACATAGAGGATCAGATCTTCCTGTCAGCCCATAAAGACATGTTTTTATAAACTCAGCCAGAAGTACAAATATATAGACTTTTTTTTAGAGAAAAGATATTTAATATATTGTAAAAAATATATAATATAAAACCTAATTGTAAGAGATACTATTTATATCAGAAAAGTGAGGTTGATGTCTGGCTTGTATAATTTGTTCAATTTTTCTAACCTGTGTTATGAGATTGAATGGTATAAGTATTTGCAATTCCTAGATTTCCCATAATCCATCTTCCAGCACCAGTTTTTTCCCCTCTCCAGAGGTCTGTCTGTCTGCTGAGAGAATTCATCTGCATGGAACGATGCCGGTGGTTTCACTGCATTAGATAAGGTGGCCTACCCTGGAGCTGACAGGTGCCATGCTCAGTCCCTGTCTTGGGATTGAACAATTGATCTTCCTTCTCTTTTCCCTGTATTCCTTGAATAACATGGAATAGCAAGAGTCTCTTACTCATAGGGCTACTGTGAGGATGGCATGCATTGAGTCAGATTAAAGAATAATGCAAATGCCCAGCACATAGATTGTGCTCATTTGTGTTAGCTAGAGATACAATTATTACTAACTCCCAAGGTAGCCCTGCAGAAGTTGCTTTTCTCCTTGTCATCCTCATCTATCCCCAGACCACACACCAAGAGGGATGAACCCAAATCACATGCAAAAAAAAAAGAAGGAATGGAAACAGGAATGTTCCAGTCAAACATTTTTAGGAAATTGGCAATAAAAAGATCAGGAGAGGTGAGGTCAGGGTCTTCATTAAAAAAAAAATCAATCACATATCAATTCCTGATCAACTTTTTTTTTTTCAAATTTCCCTGTATTCAGAGATTGAGCCAGTTCAATTTCCCCTTCCCTGTTGCCATCATCTTTGAGGGTTCCTTTTCTTCTATCTTTTTACAGAATGAAGCACACATTTTCAACTTTTTGTCTATCCGTTCGTTCCTCATGCATGCAGAAAGCCCTGTTGAGATTTTCAAGGCTTTGGTGTTTTTGGCTGTCCATGGTTTTGGCTATCTCAGATAGATACTTAACTATCTCCTAATTGTCAAGGTTTGAGTTGGTTTATCATACAAATGAGTGTAGCCTTAGAAATGGAAAGAGGAAAGAAAAGAGCAACATTTTTTTTTCTCCAAACATTTCCCCTAAAATACTTTGGGAAGGACAATTTTGAGCTCGTGCATTATTCTTTGAAAAAATATTCTGGAAAGCCTATTTGTATATATAAATAAAATTTCTAGGCATGTTTCTGGCATATCTCACAGCAATATTATAGGCTACTGTGTCATACTTTTAAATATTCACAGAACATTCTAATTAGTCCAGAGCTCAGACTGCTTTAGTATCAAAATTTGAATATTTTCTATTTTAAGGAATGAAACATTTCTAAAACAGCACAGGCTTCTTTCTGCAATGGGCAATCTCCCCTATTTGCATTGATTATGAAAATCACAGTAACTGATGAACCACATTAACATTAAAAACTTAAACTGCAATACTGTCTGGAGGCAACTCTCTCCTATACTATTTTTATCTGCAAGCTTGATAACAAAAGTCAAAGAGCATTTGTGTTAAAACTGAATTTTAAAGAAGCAAGATTTTCTGTCGTGTTGTATTAATACATGAGTTTGGTGAACTATGCAAAATGTTGAGAAAAAATTCTTCAACCATAGACTGTGAAAATATGAAGAAAATAATCATGAAAAAAAATTTATGCGTTAAGAAGTGGTCCTTGTGAGTCATTTCAATTATATCTGTTTTAAAGGCTTTGATACATTAATATATGCCTGTCTGCTTGTACTTAAGCTAGAAAATAACTTTTATATCATTTACTACCAAATTTTCACTTTTTATGAAAAAAGAATCTGGAGAGCAAATTCTAATGGCCTCTGTTCTAATACCATGCTTTCCCAATGTCTCACTATACCTTCCTCTAGTGCAATTAAAAGAAACCACAAAACAAACAAAAACACACACACACAAACAGCAACCAAAAAGCCCGAAACAACTGTCCCCTTTAAAAATTTATTTTATTTTAATTTAAAAAATAAATAAAAATATTACTTTGATATCAATGCTTGTAAAATAACGAAACCATGAAATATTTTTTAATTCTTTAAAGCTTTGCATTAGGTTTTTTTTGTCCTCATAATATTTAATAACATTCAAAATTTTATAAATAACCAGTAATAAGTTTATAAGAGCAGGCAAGAGGGGTTTAATGGTCCTTCCACAATGTATCTGAAGTTTTCTTGTTTGACATACCAGTGTGAGCACATTTCTTACCCTCTTTTAAAGTGGCAGAGCAAGCCACCAAGACTCAAAAGTAAGCAAAGCTCTTGAAATCATGTGATAGAACTAATTTACGTTCTAATAATAATACTATGTTATGGTAACATGGATTAGCTTTTAATATTTTCACATTATTGGTAATAGACAAGCATTTTTTTTGTGACACCACACACACCCATACACAAAATCCAGAGCCAAGATGGTAAAATTAGAATCTGTATGTCAAAAAGGTGATTTGTCAAATGATGTCTTCTTTGTCAGTATTAGTAATACGCTAGGGTCTGAAAATACACAGTACTGTATTCCCCAGACTCCCAAATGCTACCTCTAAACAGGTGTCTGGAAACAGTAGCGGGAAAACAAATTTAATGAATTAAGGTGGTGGACATTTTTGTAATAATGCTGTTGCTGGCTGTGAATAGCATGGAAAGGATTTTTTTCCAACTATTAGATAAAAAGAAAGAAAAAGAAAAGTCCTTGTAAAAAAGCATGAAGGCAGTAGGAATTACCCGAGGAAAGCAATACCCATGTGACACTAACAGACATGACAGAGATCTGAGGGAGTCCTAAACTTGAGTGCGTTTGGAAGGTGCTAGAAGGGCTTTCTTCACCTAGCCAACTCTTTAACCCAACCGGGTGCTTCTATGAGGAATCTTGAGTGTCTTTAGCACAGCAGAGGAAGGGATACACCTTGGAGTCCCTACTTGACAAAGACCTCTGGGGTTTCATATGCATTAGGTTTTATATTCAATGCCAGGAAATGGGGTCTGCTGGTTTTCAAGTGTTTTATGTTTGCATGTGGGTGAGCCTACATATTCCCACTGTTAGGAATTTTACAAGACCAACTCGTGTCCCTGTGAAGAACATGGAAAGTGGGGGCGGCCAGACGCCAGGGCTACGCCAAGCTGGGGCCTTTGCTCAGAGAGCTGAGGGGCTCCTCCATGCTGGCCTCGAACTCAGGACATTTTATTTAAGGAGACAAAATGTATCCTATAAAATAAAACTCTTGGGCGGTTTGTTTTGGTTTTTCCCTTGATTCCCTCCATCCCCACTCCTTCTCAACCTAGAAGCATTTTGAGCAGATGGGAGAGTGGCGGGACCTGGAAGTCATAGTTCTGAACGCATGCCAATTTTTATTCCAATGCCGAGAAACTTCAGGGATTCTCCAAGTAACAAAGTGTAGTGCTTTGATTCATTTTTGGGTATGAAGAAAGACTTAATTTGAAAAAAATAAATTCTTGCAAAGAAAAGATTGAAAACCACTACAGAGGCGTTCATTAGATTAACTTCAACTCAGTGATTCCAATGGATGTACTTTCACCATCCAAATATTTTCTGGCTATAGATGAAATGTTTATCTTTTAGAAAAAATGGGGAAATACAACAATAAGAATACACTAAGGAAAATAAACGTCAACAAGAGTCCCATCGCCTAAAAAATGACTACTCTATTTTGAATTTACTTTTTAAGCAAGTAGCAACTCACTCTCTTAACATTTCTTAGATATCTAACATTTTTTAAATATATATTTCCACTTATAATTTAGTATGAAATGTAAGTCTGTCATAATATGTCTAGGTAATAACTTTATAATTTTCAGTAACATACTAGTTAAGTTATAGTACATGTTTAAATTGATTTTTTATGATGGCCTATAGAATCACAAATTCTTTCTATCACAAAGTATAGAATGCACAAAAATTGCTTCAATTTTTACTAATTAAGATAAAATATTCAGATATATAGATTAGCTATTTCATCGATTATATAAACATTTTCTCTATCTACAAAACATACGAGAACATGTATTTGTAGGTAAAAAAATATATATACACAAAATCCCTTATGTTGAAAAAGGTATGCTAAAATTCATACATTTTTGCCCCGCTGGCGAATTTATAAACTCATACAAGCCTTTCAAACTCAATTGCAAGTTATATAACGTGGGCCTAAAAATTACTTTCATATCCCTCTACTGTTTGAAATAAATGCTTGTTTAAATATAAAATTATCACAAATGAATTATGTATTTTTTTCAATTCAGATAGAAGATAAATATTGTTAGACATTCCGATGATGGAGGAAAATACACGTAATCTATTCTTCCTGTTGAGTATTCTTCTAAAGATAGTTATTCATTCAAAGCTAATTATTCAAATATGAGATAAACAGTGAGTTTAAATAATATCTCTGCAGCTAACAGCTATGAAATACTTAAAATGCTATTTGTTGCTACCCAACCTCAATTTCCTCATCTTTGATTGATTGATACCATTTAATCGGTTAGCCTAAATTCTGCCCACAAAAGTCAAGGCATACAATTAACACTCAGTCAATGTTAGCTATTGATAGTAATAATAAACACAATTAAACTGAAATTGTTTAAATTAGCTGAGCAAGGTCATCAACGCATAATATCTTTTGGGCTTATTTAGAACATTAGTAAATACTTGTCCTGACAGCATTTCTCGAGGAAATGCATCATTTTTACACTTTGCTTTCTTGATGACCTCAAATAACCTTTACAGCAGAGAGAAAGTTATTGAAAGAATTATGCTGTTTCTCATTGTCTGACACAATAAATGCCTGTTTTGTTTACGTAATAAAATGACTTTTAAAAATGCACTGTTGAATTCTTTCTGGGGAAATATATCTAGGTGTAGAAAGAGTATTTCCTAAAACTTTAGTAAAATTTCTTGGGGCCAAATTTGAGATTCTGAAATGTAATCTCACTCCCAAATCTACTGTTTACAGAGCTAATTATAAGCCAGCACATGCAGAAACCTGAAGGGATGAGTAATGAGAATCTATCATTCTAATTATTATCTCATTTGGAGAAATATGGCAATTAGAAAGAATAATGCATTTCCTTTACTGAAAATCCACAAGGAAAATTATGAAAATTGTAACATTGTTTACATGAGAGTATGGTGACGTACAATTATTGATTTTAAATTTATGGATATCATAGGATAGAAATTAATGTTTAACATGTGACTTCCTTAAACAGCCAAGAGCAATATTGCGATGCTACCTTGTGAGCTCCAGCTCTAAAAAACCTCCCACAGAATAATTTTTTCATGTTATAGCTTTGAATTTTTGAGGCTTGCATAAGAAATCCTCGTTAGGTCTTTTAATTTTATTTTTCTCTGTTTCATTTGCTTTGTTTTGTTTTTCTTTAGACTACTTCAAACCCTGAGTGCCATTCACTACCTGTGCTTTCTCACTTCTAAAATGAGAATATTAACAGTAGCTAGCTTTTGGGATAATCATGAGGCTTAAATCAGCACGTAATCTAATTAGCACAGTAAGTACCCAATAAACTTTAGCGATTCGCATCCATAAAAGCACACTGATGATGTTGTGGTGACTCCAGCCATCTGACATTACTGAAGGTTTCTCCAAACCCTTGGGTGGAGCCCATGGTCCCTTGAGATAAGCACGCACGCACAGTGTTAATACTTTATCTGTGAGTGGTGCTTTACCAGTTTATACATAATGGGGTTTTCATAAAGACATTACCTTTATCACAGCTACAAGCTTTTAAGATATATTTGGCATGGTTTACTCTGTGCTTTTTACTAACAAGTAAACTGAGGTGCAGAAAAGCAGGGCACACAGCTTGTCCCATGACATGCAGATCCTAAGTGGCAAAGGTCTGAACACTTTGCCGTCCTGGTCATTCGCAGTTTGGTTTCCAGGCCAGCTGCCTCTGCCATTTCTGGAACTTGTCAGAAATGCACAGTGCTAGGTCTACTCCAGAAATTCCAGAAATGATACCCCAAATCTATTTGTTTGTTTTCTTAAATAAACATTCTCAGTGGTTATAATGTATGTTAAATTTGAAAACTGCAGCACTTCACAATGCAGGGAAGGATAATGGGTAAAATATGGGCGACAACTAGTTGTAAATTATTAAACTAGTTAATTAAACTAGTTACAAATTATCAATTTGGTCAAATCCAGACACATATATCTTGATAATTAGTTTGACAATCTTTTAGAAATACTACCAGTTATATATGGACAGGTTAATGAGAAATAAGAGGTGAATAAACATTCAAATTTACAAAAAAAAAACTATATCCAGTAAATAGATATGAAATAGTCACTGTGGCTTTCTGGTGTGGAGTAAATTGCTACACGACATGGTGTGTTGTGAGAACACAGGCTCAGGCACAACAGAAACTCAGCAAATGACTGCTCTATTACACAGCACAAAGAGTCTAAAACAATGGGGGAAGAGAACCTCTCATGGCCATCCCCTCATGGCTCAGGTTGGAGTCGGCAGCAACACATACCTCTCATCGTGTCAGAGATGAGGGACACTTGGGCTGCCTGAGGATTGGGTTTTTATATACCTTAAGGGAAGAGGGCCCTGCCAGTGAGCAAAAAGCATTTATCAAGCAACGTTTTTGCCCTGGCAAGCAGCTGCCTAGCTAAAAGTTGCTGTTTCCCCCAGGCTGCAGGTGGTCTTTTGTGAAATGGAAGCACACTGAACACATGCATGCAACCAAGCAAAAAGGGAAAGAGAAGGATAAGCAGAGGCTGAGAGGTGGCTGCTGGACATGTCTGTGACTTCCCCAGCAGGCACTTCTTAATGACACATTCAGATAGCAATTATCTTCAGTCATGACTCTTTACCTCAAAGGAAAATAACTCATGGCTATCGTGAATTTTAGAGTTCCATAGACAAGTGACTAAAACCTGAAGTCGAAATGAGTCACATTTTTCTTCTAATTTCTATTAAATCAGTCAAACTTTAGATTGATGGTTGCCTTGCACAGTTTTTCAGGTCAGTGTTTCCTCCTTAAGCCCAAATTAAACCCCTTTGAGTTCAAAACAAAATAGCTAAACATTTGTACATGGGAGTTTATATTCTTAAAAATTTGACATCAGTAGTTAGGCACAAGAGGGAATAGGACGTTCTGTTTTCTGGCATTACCAAGAAATTATCCCTTCAAATTCTCTCCCATTTTGATTTCTTCTTGATTTGGTGGCCTTATTCTCTGATATTTGCTTAATTTATTGGTGTTGCTCAATCTATTTTTTTCAGCCCTGTTACCTTTGCATTTTACTCATAGATCTTTAATGGCATAAGTATCTTTCATTTCGTAAATGGCCATTTATGCACATCTGATTATCCAGCACAGCCATTTCCACTGGATTTATCCACCTAAAGTCCACACTTGCTTGCTATTCATTCCCCAAATGGACAGTGCTTTCTAATCCCCCTGTCTCTGAGCACAATGTCTTCTCTGCTTATATTCCCTGCCTTAACTCTTTTCTTGGCTAATTGCTATTCCTTAAAACCCATCTCAGATAACAAATTCAAGAAAACTTACATGATCTCCTCCATCATTGGTAAGATCTTTTTCTCCATGTTTACTTATAGTGATCTTTGATTACTCCCATTATAACATGTATCATCATATTATAACATGTATCATCATGTTATAATTATTTAAGTCTGTCTCTCACTGTAGAATGTGAAAATCTTAAGGACATTTAGTAATTTTCAGACTTCAAGAACTTATTCCATGGTATGGGACATTTATTTGAAGATTTTTATAATGCAATATATACAAGTTGTAAAGAATATAGAATCTCGTATAATCTATATAGTAGCATGTACTTAAATAGACAAAAATATTTAAAGTTAGCACTATTGCATTAGAATGTATCAGACACTGTTCTAAGCATAGTACTTATTAAGCATTAACCCTGAACACAACCCTATGAGATTGATATTTTCATTCTCGTGTTATTTTAATTTAAATGGGCATGGTATTTACCATGCACATCATAAAGATGGTTAAGTACAGAAAATGCAGAAGAGTATAGTAAATATGTAGAGATCTTAAAACATAACTCAGAAAGCCACACATAACCTAAAGAGCATTTTTATGATGTATACATGTTAAAAATTTGAGCTAGGAGATCAAACCAGTAGTTTTAGGTGTTTCCCAGTTGTCTGAGACACAAGCTAAAGGATCAGGCTAGGGGAAAGGTCAAGCCATCCATCTAATGATGGACATCTGTGCCCTTCCCCCATCCCTGGAAGCAGCTCCTGAGTTTCATGAGCAGGACCCTTGAGGAGGGAGAAGCGATGCTATAGCTGGAAGGTGATGATTGTGTATGCCAGCGCATACCCAGGTGTGGGAGGGGACTCTCGAGCATCCCCTCTTCTCTTACTTACAAGTTGTCTTCTGAAAGGATGGTCACTAGTTTACAAAGTCCAGTTGATAGTAATAATGTGGACCCAGGACTTGTTGGAAATAGATGCTTTGCTGGCATTATCTGAAGATTCTAGAATACCTTAGATTATACATCAACTTTATTGTAAATCTTTTCTTTTATATAACAGCATTAAAATCTGAATTTGAGGGCATGACTTTAACTTTCCATGTCTAGAGAAAAATAGTATTAACCTTCCTTAGATAAAAGCTTAAGACCCTGCCCCACGGGTCAACTGTACTCCTAAAAATTTGTCAGAGAGGACCCTTATTGTTTAGAATGTTTTAAAAATATACTTTATTGGGGCTTATTACACACTATTAAAATAGTGTGCAATACCATGTTTATTAATTTTGAAATGGCTTTGTAGTATTGAAACAAAATGTTATTGATTTTACTTTGAAACCACAAAAGCATATTTGGTGGTGGTTGCTGTTGTTGTACAAAGGCATATTTTAATAATGCCCAAAGGCATAAGTTTATAAGCTCAGAGACTATCCTTTGAGTAACAGAGTTGGGATGAATTATTAACAGGGCCATTTTAATTTTTACATAAATATTTCATATGATGTGGAATGTCACATGCTATCTGGGAGTATAATTCATTTTCATACAAAATTAAATTATTTATATTCTCAATTTTATATGATAAAATTGGCATTCTGAAAATTCTGATGTTCTCAGTGAAAGTTTTAATGGTACGTTAGTATATATTTTATCCAAAAATGAAGAGGAGTCACAATTGCCTTACATTTTTGCCTTCAATGCTATTTTCAGTGAATCTTAATTTAATCTGTGGCTTTTTTTTTTTTTTTTTTTTTTTTACTTTCTTTCAGAGCTGAAGTGCTTTTACACTGCATAGTGATTCTTTCAGACATCAGACAGAACACTTTCTTGTGCAGAGATGTAACCCCCAGGCTAGCATAATGCCTGGCACTCAGTAGTTGTTGAAAATAAATATTTGTTACCAACTGAAGACTATTTTTCCCACTATATCAGTATACAATATTAGCATGATTTCACAACCGAGAGGAAAAATATTTAAATTATATGGTACATAAGCCTATAATTTGAGAAGTGTTCTTTTGAAGCCTTTCGGACATTAGATTCATCTCTTTATTATTCATATTTATTAATAGTATTTTAATTATTAAAATTAAATATACAATTTATTATATTTATATAATATATTATATTTATTATATATAATAAATATATAAAATTAAATATATAATACTGGTTTGTGCCTCATTATACCATATACCATTATACCGTTATGCTGCATGAATTTTCAGAAAGATATATAAATAGAATGGAATAAACAGTGAGATCATTATCCCTCCAGTTTTTAAGTTTAAGATTGTATAAATGGGATAATATGTATATATTATGGGGGGGGGCAGGGAAGCATTCTTGGCCAAGGAGAAATGGTGAATATTTGTTTAATTCTTAAAATAAAATTTCTATCCTGGAAAATACAGAATTTTTTTTTAACTCTTGAATAAATTAATCAGTGGATATGAACCAAATAAATAAACTTTGTTTCAGGAAATAGGCCAGAATTAGTGTGATAGAATTAGTCTAATCTACTATAGACAATAATTTAAATTGAATGCATTTATGTTCAGCAAAGGGCACTTTTCGTCTCTTTTTAAAAACTTGTCCCTCCAAAATGCAAGTTAAGGGCTTCTAAAAACAGTAATTTGGCAGGTGAATCTTATTACTACTCCATAAAAATGCAATGATTTACTATCACTGGGTTTCTTATGGCTGATGATCTGACATCTGTATCTTCAGACTGGACTTCTCTTTTGTACCTGATTCTTCTCGTCCCTGTGTGCTGAGCATCTCCTACTGGAAGTCTAACAGGCATTTCCAACTGACCAAGTTCAAACTCCAGCTCCATTTCCTTCATTAAGGCTGCTACTTCTGCATTCTTTCCCGTCTTGTTTCATGATGAAAAGCTGAGTCATTCTTGGTTTCTCTATTTCTCCCACATCTTCGTCATAACATCTTCTGAGTCCTGACACTTTCCACTGCAACCCCTTGTATGAGCCATTGTCCTGGACTGCTGGACTACTGCTACCTCGCCCTAACTGCTTCCCTTACTTCCCTTCACATTGCTCTCCCCGAGCCCCGACCTCATTTTTCTCCATACCACAGCCAGGATGGTGCTTGAGGGAGGTAACTCCAGTGTGCAAACTCTTGGTTCGCAGCCCATTGGTAGTTTTACATTATTCCTGTCAACCTCGCCTCATCCACTCTTTCTCACTCTGGCTTCACAGCACTGACCCAGCTCCTGTCACCCCTTGCTCGTTCTGCTTCGGGGACTCCAGCCTCCATGGAGTGGCCGGGACATAGCACATAAGACCCACATAAAGGATTTACACTTGTTTTCTCCTCAACTTGTCACCCTCTTTTCCAGAGACAAGGACCTGACTTGATCTGTCCATTTATTCACTTTTCTGTTTAAATGGCAGCGCTCTCTCCTGGCCACTCTCTCTATACATTTTCTTACTGTACTGACTCCAAATTCTTGACTCTGCCTTCTTTGTCATTATATTCCTAATCACTTCCTTGTATCCAATTATATATATATATGTATATATGATTTATAGCTCATATTTAATCATGTCTTCCCTAGGATTTAATTAACCTGGGAGCAGGGACTCTGTCTCCTCTGTTTCCTGCCTATAGCCCTGGCACCTGAGACAGTGCCTGGTATAAAGAAGGAAATTAATAAATATTTATTGAATGAATAAATGAAAAATTGCCAAGAAACACTATGACAGTTCAATAATTTAACTAAATATTAAAAACTGTTGATGGAAAATATTAGTATCCATCAATTCTTTAAGAGATGGAGATAGAGACAGGTAGTCAAGGAGATAGATGAAGAGACAGAGAGAGAGAATTGATATGTAAACCACATTATCACTCTGGAATGTAAATTCATTTTAGTCACTGTAGTTTGACAAGTACAGTAAAACATCCTTTAATATAAGTTTGTATAATGTTAGTTATCAAACCAGCTTGTTCATTGATTGACCCATCCTATTCAAGAAAGGTAATATGATTATTTCAACAATTTTACTTTAGATTAAGTATATAAAATTTGAAATGCCAAGAAACTTTAAGTCTTGGCAGGGCTGTTACATGTGTTAGAGTGTTATGTTCCCTGTACGTTTGTGGAAGATATAAACAGCCGTAGAAAATGAGATATTCTACCAGGACAGAAGACGGGAAAAGGAAATTGAAATAATTGTGATTAATAGGACTATCATATAATATAATATCTGAAATTTCATATTCACTAGTAAGAGGAACTACTTTAGAATCAGGACGCTCTACTTTTAGAAATAATTTAATAGTAGAGTTTGAGAATGTTCAAATTTATCACTACCAAATGATCGTGGATCATATTTATCTTATACTGACAACTTCACTGAGTTAACTGGTTAGTAAACAAATCTGTGTAATTTGCTCACTAAGTAAATCAACTTTACAAGATAAAAGTACAATTTTCAAAATTTATATTATTATATCAACAAGTACTATATATCAGAACTCATTGCCAACAGACACTGTTATTTTCACCCTTAGGGTGCATCTCAGTATGAACTGTTGAATTTATCTAGTACCACAATGAACATCCAATCCAGCATCTCTTCCTCTGAAGAAATAGCACATTCTGAGAAGTCACTATTCTGGCAGTATATTCTTGGGGTTTCACACACTGTGGATCAGGTAAACTGATATTTTCGTCTTCCCCTTGGTCATCAATTTGTACAACTAAATATTTAATAGTATAAATATTTAAAAATTCTGTATAATTAAGCACTTCAAAATGAAAATTTATAATTGGGACACATGGTACCTCTTTAACTGTTCTAACAACTTTGTAATTCTGAATGTCATCATAAGATGGAAATGACATAGCAGATATAATGGATGATGTTTTAAATTTCCCACTGCACATAAGATGCTTTATAGCTACTCTGGATCCTTAAAATTTATCTTTATTATAAATTTTATAATATTAGAACTTCCAGCTGGAGATTAATAAATGCAAAAATGGAGTACAGGGCTCATTGTGATAGTAATTAAATTTCCATTGCATTTATTGCATGAGGAAGGGAGACAAGAAACTGAGAACAATTATCTATAACAATGGGATACAATTTATTTCTTCCTTGTTTCCTTCTAAAGGACCCAGAGGGGTACTAGTTTCAGAAGCAACTGTTTGTACTTAGTATTAAAATAGTTTGTTTTACTTAAACAATCTAATTAGACTGAATTTCATAGTAGTAAATTATATCTAAGATGGAGCTGATAATGTACCAAATAAAAATTACACAGTTGGCTAAGTTCCCTGAATGCATAGCAGTGTCATATATCATAACAGTTGTGATGGAAGATGGTTATTACCCTTTGTAGCACATTGAATTTGGATGTCTTTGGGAAATTCATTTGAATATATCTAGCAAATGGAAACTCAGGACTCTGAGCCCAAGTAGAGGTAAAAATATAAAAGAAGAGGAAATAATCCAAGGAGAAATTGTTGAGAGAAAAGCTATGAACCAAGGACAGAATAAGGGAAAAAATCAAGAGAGAAAAAATCGGAAACACAAAGATGAAATAATTCAAGAAATACAAAGATTCTCAGAAGAGATTATAGTCAAGGTCCAAGGGAATATACTCAAGAAATAAATGGTCTACCATATCAAATCCAAAGGAAAGGCTGTTATAATGTCTTTAATTTACTTTGAAATATTAAAGCATAGATGCTGCAATACTCTGCAGGGGTTACTTTAAGCTACGATCACAGCATGGGATCAGTTATGCTGTCACAGGTTTACAGCCCATGTTATTTAGTGTGCCTTTAGCAATCCTCCACTCTAGAGGCAGAGTCAAACTGTGCTCACCTGAACATTATCAGTTAACATCACGGACTTTACAAAATACAATAAATAATATTATAAATCTGCGGTCTATAGGTAGAGCCATTTGATTGATTTCTAAATTGTTCTGTGAAGTTAGGTAAAATTGTTAAAATAGTCATATTACCTTTCTTGAATAGAGTATTGCAGCATCTGAAATCAGTGGTTTTTGTGAAATGTAAATTAGCTAAAATATTTTAGAGACACACCTTACTTGCAAACTATAAGATTCCAGAATATTCAGCAATCTGCGGTCTATAGGTAGAGCCAGTTGACTGATTTCTAAATTGTTCTGTGAATTTAGAGGATTCTGCTTGCCAGTTAGCCTTAACTGAATCTTGACATTAGAATAATGTCTCACTTTTCTTAAGTGAACCTGTTATGTAAACAGGGAACTGGAATTCTCTTGAGCCTGCAAAACAAGTTGTATAATTATTTTGGTGTCTGCCTGCTAAAAATATTTGTATACTAAATAGCTACATGTGTGACAGATTTTCATCTTTAGACATTCCTTTATTAAAACTGAAAACATGGCTGTAGGAGCCTCAAACATAAAAACAGAGACGATTATCTTCTACAAGGAAGCCAAAAGTTGTGAATGACCAAGTGGCTTCTCAGTTTGCAAGATACTCAGTGAGCTGAGGACTAAAATGAATCCACTAGAATTTTTGGTATGGAGATTTTCGTTCACATGTGCCAGGAAAGCTTTAGTGTTACAATGGAAGCATCAGTCTACCTGTGGCAGTCTGAGAATGGCAAGTTAGAAAGCTGGAAAAATGCCTAATTTGAAAAAAAGATCCTATTCTCATTCCCCAGTGTGTGCTTCTATTGTGATAGAGTTGAATTTTTCTACATTGTAAGGTTGAAGGGGACAAAAATATTTAAAATCAGAGACTTTAAAACATGAAAAGTCTTGCTTTTATATTAATAAAAATGTATAACAGTGATGTAGGCACCAATTTTTATAACTAACATTAGATATTTTAACAATCCTAGTTTATTTCAAACATGTAGTCATTTAACTCCCACAACTCTGGAGGCATTCCCCTCTATCTAATAGTGCTTATGGACCCTGGATATTATTCTCCTCTTCATCAGAGATGTAAGTTTATCTTGAATCTTCAAAATTTCTCAAGTTATGACTCCAAAATCATGTCTGATTTTCATTCTTCTTTACTTTGTATAACTTTTTCTTCAACTCCAATTGTGCATGGAGTTCATGTCAATTTTTGCATCATGCCAGTATTCACAAAAACAAGTTAAAAAGCCAGGTTCTTTCTAAATCCTCTGACAGTGAGACTTAATATCCCCCCATTAACACAATCCTAATAAATTCTTCACTGAATATGTAAGCTCTGCAAGTAATTGCTCATATTTAAATAAAGAAGTCCCCACATTATTTTGTTAGGTGAACGCAGCCAAATTGTAATGGCAGAGTTGTTGAGATTCTCAGCATGCTGTGTATTGAGGCAGCAGCAAATGGATGTGAAATGCTTTCATTATTTCCAGTCTTCCACATAGAGATGTCAGTGGCAGCAGCAATTTCTTGCTAGTAATGTTTGACTTAATTGAACTGCCCTTCCTGGATGATAATTTTATTAAATCAGTGTTACAACACACAGGTCTAATGGAAGAATGGTGATTAGATGTAAATTTTACCCTGTGATTACTCTCCTAGGAGTTTAATATTCTACTTTGTGTTTCAAAGCTTATTATTATTTTAGAGTCCTTTTGGCTAAAATTTGAAAATTCAATGAAACAAATGAATCCCAGGATTCTTATTACACACAAAAAGCAATACAATGTAAATTTATTGCACTGAATTGGAAATACTAGATATTGCCTATTTGTTCATTACTTGTGTATTTTTTGAGTTATTGGAATTGTACAGTATTGCTTTTACAAAATACCAGCCATTAAATAAAGATCTTCAATCACTGACCAGATACCTTACCACTCACTTATGATACCATCTATTTTGCTTTTTGTAAATATTGATGGGTGTTTTTTAATTAATGTCTTTACTAATTGCCTGCAAAACTTTCAAGCAACTAGTCTGGTCAACAAACATTGCAGTTTAAGATGCTCCAGGGTGCTATTCCTACAGAGAATCTTTGAATAACTAGCAAAATTGGCAGAACCATCTTTTTCAGAATGCTGGAAAACAGTTAACGAGTTGCAGTAGCTGGGTGAGTGTCAAATCAAGAAAATGCAGATTTAAAAACAGAAGCTCATTGGAGCTTTAGTATTTTAGGAAATGCTCATGGCACTCTTGCTGCCTCCCTCCCCATCCCCTTCCCCAGTGTTGTGTAGAGCCAGCCTGTGTGACCATTATGCTCTCTGGCTCAGTTCCAGATGAAGAAGAATAACCCTTACATACTGCAGTGTTTATATGTCCATGCCAGTCTGTCAGGTGGCAGCCTGGGGGACTGAGCCAGGCCACTCTTCTATGGTTCACCCTCCCAGAATGTGCCCTGCAGGCAGAAGAATCTTGCAGACAGCTAATGCAGTGTTAGAAACAATTAAGTCAAAGCACCATGGGGCAAAGAATTGCTGCTCTAAGTCATAATACAGAGCCCCAGGAGGGGGAAATAGTGTGACATAGGCTTTGAGGGGGCATTTAAATTCCTTTTAGTGGGGTCATTCCCAGCCACAAATGAGTGCAAACTCATAACAAGACACAGGCTCAGGAAGGAAAGGAGGACCCTTCCCTGCATTTTCAATTTGTGCAGATCTTCTTGAGAGGAAGGCTAAATTCTGAAGGAAAGTACCAGCCAAAGAAAAGTCTATTTGAAAAGACTGTCAAAAGCATTTTTTTTTCTTTTTGTATTGATTTGTTTGTTTTTATTAACCCTAAAGAAAATCTCTAGCATTTCATTAGCTGGATACAAACTTAAGGAACTGACAGCTGAGAAACTTAAACCCAGAGTTAAGATTTTAAAATATTAAAATATACAGTGTATGACAAAAGATTGCAAGACAAAGAGCAAATGATCATCCATACAAGGAATAACATAAAAATCCAGAAACAATCAATCAAGACCCGACTTTTGACATACCAGAAAAAATGTAACAAAATGATCCTTAATATACTCAAGAAGATAAAGGAAAACACAGAGAAAGAACTAAAGGATATCAGGAAAGCAATGAATGAACAATATGAGAATCTCAATGAAGAGATACAGATTTTAAAAAGTGAACAAACAGAAATAATGAATTGATGAACACAATACCTGAAATGAAAACTTCCCTAGAGGTTTTTAACAGCAGATTGGAGCTGGCAGCACAGAGAATAAGTGAACTAAAACACAACACAAAATGATTCAGGCTAAGGAGGAGAAAGAAAAAAATAAATGGAAAAAAAGTGAACGGAGTTTAAGGAACTTATTGGACATGACGAAGCATGCCTATTTACACAGTCTAGAAGTCCCAGAAGCAGAAGAAAGAGATAAGTGGGTAGAACAAACATTCAAAGAAATAATGGCAGAAAACTTCCCACATTTAATGGGAGATGTGAATTTGCACATTTAAGAATCACGACAAACCCCAAATGGTATTAAACTCAAAGAGAACCATGCTCATCAATGCAGTCAAACTATCAAGTGTTAAGGACACAGAAAGAGTTAAGAAAGTGGCATGTTCTTACTGGAAAGGGGTTTCCAGCAAGATTAAGTCCCAATTTCTAGTTGGAAACCATCGAGACAAGATGACAGTGGGATGAAATATTTAACATGCTGAAGTAAAGAAAAACAATTGCTAACTAAGAATTTTATATCCAGTGAGACTGTCTTTCAAAACTGAATGAGAGAGTGGTGCAACAGTGGCTAGTGGCAGAATTTTTGCCTGCCATGCCAATGATCCAGATTCAATTCACAGTGCCTACCCATGGGGGTGGGGGGAGTGAATGAGAGATTAGCATTACCAGATTAAAAAAAAAAATCTTAACATTATCAGATTCAAAAGGAAAAAAAAAAGCTGAGGGAATTATTTACCTCTAGACCTACCCTAGAAGCAATGTTAAAGGGAGTTCTTCAGACTGAAAGGAAGGGACACAAAACCCTGGATCAGAGCAGCATAAGTACATAAAGACCTCCAGTAAAGATGACCATATGGGTCATTTTAAATTCCAGTGCTATTGCATTTTAGATATGTAACTCCACTTTTTACATTATAGGGGTTATAAAATGTGAATGCATAGAAAATAATGATGAATGATTTGGACATACAATGTATAAAGATAGAATCTGTAATTAGAAAAAAAAGGTTTGGGGACAGAGGGTTATAGGAGCAGTGTATGTGTATGCTATTGAAGTTAAATTGGTATCAAATCAAATTTAGTTGTTATAGATTTATAATATTAAATTTAAACAGCATAGTTACCATAAAAAGGAAAATATTACCCTACAAAATATCAAATAGATATGAAAATAGGCAGAATAATTGAGGGGCAGAATGGCATAAGATTTACAGAAATCAAAAATCAAAATGTCAGAAGAAAATCCTGTAGTAGCAGTGGTTACTTTAAAAGTAAAACGATTAGACTTTTCAGTCAAAAGGTAAAGATTGGCAGAAAGGATAGAAAAGAATGACCCAATTATATGTTGTAAACATGAGACTCCTCTTAAATTGAAGTAGTTTGAGAGTGAAAGGATGGAAAAACACATACCATACAAATAGTAAACAAAAGAGAGTGGGGATAGCTGTACTAGTATTATTGAACATATTATTTAAAGTAGACTTTTGGTCAAAAACCCCTGTGAGGGATAAAGAAAGTCACTCTAAACTGATAAAATGTTCAATTCATTTTATGAATATGTAATTCATAATTATAAATATATAAAAACCTAATGGCAGAGCCCCCAAATTATATGAAGCTAATAATGATAGATTTGAAGGGAGAAATAGATGGGTTTACATTGGTAGTAGGAGTCTTTAATATGTCACCTTCAATAATGGATATAGCATCTAAACGGAAAGACAACAGGGAAATAGAAGACTTAAGTGATGCTATAAACCAACTAGACCTAAAAAGCATATATAGAACATTTCACCCAACAGCAGCAGAATATGCATCTTCTCTACTGCACATGGGCCATTCCCCATACTATAATATATGTTAGGTCACAAAACAAGTCTCAGTAAATTAAAAAATTTGAAGTCATGCAATGTATCTTCTCCAACCACCAGAATGATGCTAAAAACAGTAACAGAAGGAGAACTGGACAATTCACAAAAATGCATTAAAAAAAACACTCTTAAACAACTAATTGGTCAAAGGGAAAATCACAAGGGAAATAAGGAAATATCTTACCACAATTAAAAATGAAAACAGAACTACCAAAACATATGGTGTTCAGCAAAGTCAGTGCCGAAAAAGAACATTATACCTCTAAATATACTATAAAAGAGTAAAGATCTCAAATCAGATACCTAATCTTACATCTAGACAAAAAAAGAGCCTGCTAAGTGAGCAGAAGGAAGGAAATATCAAAGATTATGATAGAGGTATGTGAATGACAGAAATAAAAACCCATAGAGAAAACTGAAATGAAGCATTGGTTCTCTGAAAAGATCAATAAAATTTGCAAAACTTTAACTAGACTGCCAAAGGAAAAAAAAAAAGAAAGTGATACAAATAACCAAAACCAGTAGTGAATGGTGGAACATTACACTGACTATGTTAGGTTAACTAACTTTTTAATCAAAGAAAAGATGATAAGAGGATACTATGAATAAGTGCACACTAACAAATTTGAAAACCTAGATAAAGTGGACAAATTCCTATAAACTCACAAACTACCTACACAGACTGAAAAAGAAATAGATCTCAGCACACCATTAACACATAAAGAAGTTGAATCAGTAATCAGAAACCTCCTAACAAAGAAAAGCCCAGGACCTACTAGTGAACATTTCCAAACATTCAAAGAAGAATTAAAATCAATCCTACCGACACTCTTCCAAAAAAAACTGAAGAGGAGAGAACACTTCCTAACACATTCAATGAGGCCAATATCACCCTAATATCAAAGGCAGATAATAATACCACAAAAATAGAAAACTTTAGACTGATATCCTCATGAATACAGATGCAAAACTCAGCAAAATACTTGGAAGCCAAATCCAACAGCACATTAAAACAATTATATACTATGCCGAAATGGGATTTTGAGCAGGTATGCAAGATTGGTTCAACATAAGAAAGTCCATTAATATAATATGTTACATTGATAGACAAAGGAAGAAAAACACAGGATCATCTAAATTGATGCAAAAATTTAACAAAATCCAGCACCACTTCCAGATAAACATTCAGAAACCTAGTAATATAAATAAACCTACTCACCATGATAAAGGCATATGTGAAAAAGCTACAGCTAACATCATACTCAATGGGGAAAGACTAAAGTTTTCTTTCTAAAATTGGGAACAAGACAAGGATGCCCACTTTTACACATAATTCAACATTTTATTGAAAATTCAAGCCAGAACAGTGAGGCAAAAGAAAGAAATAAAATGCATACAAATTAGAAAAGAAAAAGCAAAACTCTCTCTTTGCAGATGACATGATGCTATATATAGATATTCAGGAAAAATCCTGAACAAAGCTACTAAAGCCAGTAAATAAATTCAACAAAGTGACAGGGTATAAGAATCACATGCAAAACTCAGTACTGTTTGAATATTGTTAGTAAAAAACAATCTGAAGAGGAAATAAAGAAAAAAATTCTATTTACAATAGCAAATCAAAGAATCAAATATTTAGGAGTAAACTTAACCAAGAATATAAAGAATTTATAGGTGGAAAACTTCAAAACTTTGCTAAAAGAAATCAAAGAAGACCTAAATAAATGGAAGGACATTTCATCTTTATGGATTGGAAGACCAAATATCATTAAAATGTCCATTCTACCAAAAGTTATTTACAGATGAAATCGCAGTCAAATTTCTGACAATCTTCTTTGCAGAAATGGAAAAGCCAATCATCAAATTTATTTGGATGAATTTATTTGGATGGATAAGGGGCACTGAATAGCTAGAATTATCTCAAAAAGATCAATGTTGGAGAACTCACACTTCCCTATTTTTAAATGTATTACAAAGCTTCAGTAATTTAAAAAGCATGGTACTGGCACAAGGACAAATATACAGACCAGTGGAGTCATCTAGAGAGTTCTGAAATAACCCCCCACAGCTATGGCTGATTGGCTTTTCACAAGGATGCCATGAATTTCAACAAAAGGTGCTAGGAAAACTGGATATCCATAGGCAAAAAAATGAAGGTGAACCCCTACCTAACACCATAAACAACTTAATTCCAGACGCATCAAAGACCTAAATATAAGAACCCAAACTGTAAAATTCCAGGAAGAGAATGGTTAGGCAATGGTTAATTAGAATTTATCCCAAAAGTATGAGCAAGGAAAGTAAAAGTAGATAAATGTTACTTCATCAAAATGAAAAAAGTTTTGTGTCTCAAAGGACTTAGCACATTGTTCTCATATATTATAATATTCCTATTTTTAATGTATTGTACCAAAGGAAAAACTGGGTATGTGTGTTTAATTTTGTGATTGTTTGACTCTTTCTGTTTAACTTTCTCTAAAGCTTATTTTCATTTGGGAGCTAAGATGTAAGAAATATTGTCTAGAAATGAAGGGCACATACTTGAAGAACTCAGGTTATAGAAAGAATATGAAATCTTGACAATGCACACAATCTCAGTTCAATGTTAGCATTTATATGCAGATATGAATTGAGATGGAGTCTGTTTTGCACATATGCATAGTGCCATTTTTCCAAATCATCATCGTTATTTTATTACATATTAAATGGTAGTAATGTACATGGCATCATTGATTTTAGTGAACATTTTTCATTTATTGATCATATGTATGTTTATCTACAGACCAATCTCATCCCACATGTAACATGACAGCTGGCTATACGTCCTTTGAAATATAAAATAATTAGATCTACTAATAGTAATTTATAAATACCTTAATATCACCATTGGAATTTTTTCCTCTTTCACTAAAGCTCTTTTATAATCTCACTCATTTAAATTTCACTCATAATTAAGAATGCAGTAGACTTAATCCCTTCACCCATAATACTACATATCAGAATGTTAGACTAAACCTGAGAAAAATGCCGAGTATCTATGGCTCATTTCTCTCATATATTATAATATTCCTATTTTGGGATAGAATGGAGGTAGAATGGAAGAGGGATCTGAGTGGTACTATCAGGTTATGCTTGAATAGGTACTAAATTGATCCTGTAGAATACAGTAATGCTGCTTAAAGTGGGTATTTGTTGTTTTTTCTTTTCACCACTCACCTACCTACCCACCCACATATACAAAATCTCTTGGCTTTAAATAAAAAAAAAAAAAAACTATCTTTGTAATGGAAATCACATTCCATACCTTCAAATGGGCTAGTCTTGCCTCAGTGTTCTCCCCACCTCACCCTCTGCAAACGCACCACCTGCCACCACCCCTCCACCCCCCTGCAAAAACGCATGAACACGAGACTTGCTAGTGAAAGTATTCCTTCCTTGGGCACATTGTTTTCTTCAGGGTAAATAGCCAAGCCTGTTGGAGCCTCCACTTGTACTTTGCTGCCTAAATCATTTAGGAACACTAGCTTTGATAGTTCAGGTAGGGAGAGAAAACTTTAATGTAATTAGTGTTAGACTGAGAATCAATGACTCCTAAACTGCAGCCCTATCTGGTGTGTTAGCAATGGCTAATATCTTTGAGAAGTCAACTGATTTTCTGTGTCTCCATTTCCAATTTAGAAATTGAGAATTTGGTCAATGGTTTCAATAATGATTTTCCCTTCAAAAAATGGGGATGCTATTTAAAATAATGGGGCATGGATTTTAATTGTCTGAATCTACTTTAATGTTCTCTGGTATAGTAGTTGCCTTATATTCCATGAACTGTTTTCCAATGTGAATATGTATCATTGGACGTAAATGCATTCATTGTGTCATTATAGGTAAATGTTTGACCTTGTATTTCTTTAACTTCACAAATAACCTGATTTTACATATATAGTACAGTTGTATAGTACACTATTACAGTATTACAGTAATACAGTATAGTACAGTCCCAAGCCTGACTGATAATATCTAACATTGCCAGGCATTTGCACACACATGCACACACGCATACACATATATACACACCCTGGATACAAACCAACCAATACATCTTGCTCTACTCGTTCTATGCATATGGGAAGTTTCCAGCCTCCTCAGAGGTGGGGATTTATATCACTAAATCTTTTTTCTAAGGGGTAGGTTTTCCAGTTGCTTGACACTGATGATGAATAGTAGTACTTTACTTTTTGGTTCAAAACAAGATTTCAGTGACGGATAAACTACATAGCGACTTCAGTGTCTGATAAAATACATAGAGACCTTTCTGTCATTTTGAAATCTTATAGAACAGGAGAGATTTTTAGTAATTTATACATTATGGTAAATCTCTGGTATAGCAATGCAAGGTAGATGTGTTACAAATTTCATTTTAATCATATTTTTGTTGGGCTAAATTGCTTACAATGAATAAATGCCATTGCTACTTACCAGGGTTCAACATATTGCTTGGTATTATAAAACAGCAATATTACGATTTCATCAAAAAAGAGCTGAACCAGTGAAGATACAATGTGTAATTAAAATATCTCCTAAAAACTAAGCTATCTTTAATAAAATGTATTTCCTAGTTCACATTAATATTTGCGAGATTAAAATTTAATTAAATTCTAAGTCCACTTTAAGCTTTTAAATATATATCATCTCTGTCTAGGATTTTTAAAAACTCTTTCGTCGATGCATGTAATTTTTTGAATGTGTTCTTTAAAGATATTATGTATCAAGAATTTGAGTCAATATATGTTAGGAAGGATGAAATGCAACAACTTTTTGCCATTTTGATTTTTTCCTTTTGAAATTTTCTTGCAATTATTTGATTACTTACCACACATAAATATTTAAAGCATGTATATATTATGGCAGGGTTGATTTACTATATATTTTTTCTGGGCATTTTGAAATAAAAATATTGTAATGTAATCCATGCTATGAATACAAATGAGTAAAAACAAAGAGGAAAAAAAGGAAGAGAGGAAAAGAGGGATGGAGGGAAAAAGGAAAAAAGAAAAGTAGAACATTTAAAAACATATTTTCTTCCTTTGCCATCACTTTGAAAAACTGAACAATAAGAATTGCTTTTTATCTTTCTATTTTCGAGTCTTCTATGCATGGTAGCAGGGTGGAAACAAGGTGGAAAAAAGTGACATTCTGGAAACATTTAATAGGATGTTATGTTTTAAAAATGTTTAACATCCAGCCTGGTTGAATGCATCTAAAATGTTTTCAATAATGCATCTAATTTGTTGAGAAACTTAAAATGAAAAAACCTAATGCCCTGAAACTCTTATGATGACTCTGTTGATAATATACAATTAGATGGTTAACTCTTTAATATATGTGAACAAAGTCCTGATTGATACCATTCAAACACAAGCATGTTAATTTATCCCACATATTTCATCTCAAAGAATTAAGGTAGGTTTTATGGAGTGTATTTTTTTTTTCAAAATCAGGTTATTGTCTTTATGGGTGAGCAAGCCAAAGCGCTCATGTAATAATATAATATACTTCTTCCCCCTTTATGAACCAGTTATTGTTCAAGCTATTTCCCTTTTTCTGGAAAAAAAAAAAGAGAAACCTTGACGTGTATGGATTTTGCAGGTAGCCCCATTCTGCTTAATGCTCAGATTTCTATCGTGTCCATACCTTGGACTAATTTGGAGCTTTGCTCCGTAAACTTGGTGACATGACAGACAATTTTTAAATACGTGATGGTGAATTCTCAGTTCTTTAAGTAGGCTATTTCTGTGTGTGCTGCTCTTTCTTAAGGTTAGCAGGATTGTAGTTTTCCATTTTTTTTTTTGAAATGTTTAAGCCATCATCATGATAATATTTAAAACACATGAATTGAGACAAATGTTGCACATCAAATTGTTTTTTATCCAGAGAGCTCAGTTGTGCACAATTTACTGAGTTACTGTCATTTCCCCCAGACTTCTTTTAGCGACAGGGGCAGAAGGCAAAGGAGGCATTGTCTACATATGCGTAACTAAAGAGCAATCCTCTGCATGTTTGTGGTGAGATATCCTTTCTAAAGCATAAAAAAGGAATGATAAACATTTTTTTCTGATTCTAAGGTGAACTTAAATTCAGCAATCTCTCAGCTCCATTGTTTTCTGATATTCATTAGATAGCATGTTTTGTTGTTTTTCAGTCAATCATTTTTCTTGTTCCTCTTTGTTTTTGTGTCATTTGAAGGTATCATCTGAATAAATGATGGAGCCAGGCATGTACTAAAAATCATAAAAGCTATTCTTAGTATTCTTTGTTTCTGTTATTGCTCAGATAAGGCAAAAATGGAATTGATTAGAAAAAATAAACCAGTGTCTAAAAAGTGACAAAGGGAGAAAATCCCACAAGTTGATGGAGACATAGTTTGGGAATGAGAAAGACAGGGATTCTAATTCTTCCACTCTCACTAATCCAGGACAAGTAACTTTACTTTAGGTCAGCATTTTGGAGGAATAAAAAATGTTTGTGTGTTTTATAAGGGAATTCTTTATTTTATGCATGATTTTTCCGTAAATCCACAACCTCTCTAGTAAAAAAAATTTAACAATTTATGTAAGACTACCTTCATAGAATAATAGGACTCTCCATCTCTCTCTCTCTCTCTCTCACACACACACACACACACACACACACACACAAACACTTTCTACTTATCTCAACCTATGATCAGACTAGTCTGAAAGTGCTACAATTGGAATGTTTGCTTTTGTAGGGCTTCTCATAGTTTTCAAGTGTGCTAATATGTATTATTCTCAAAGAGAGGAATGGGTGATGAATTTTCCATACACTTCAGGCCACGGACTAAATTTTCATCAATACTCACTTTTTTTTAATACTCACTTTTTGCACATACAGTTTCGGATTTATTATTTGGAACATGTTGATTAACGTTTTTCTGTTGCATTTTAATTCCCAACATGGGGTAATTTTCTATTCCAGAGAGGGTTACAAGGAACTTGCAAATACACTGAAAGCAGGGCCCATGCCCTGTACATGTTGATGTGCCCGCAGTGTTTGCAAGGCACATGCCCTCTGAGAGATCTTTACATCAGAGGCAACCACCATGTACTTGGAATTAATAAGTATCTTTTCTGAGTTTTAAATAAGACCTAGTCTAGTGAGAAAGGCAGAAATGTGAACTCAAAGCTGTAATATAAAGAATTTTTAATGTAAACGTTATAAATAAAATGCTATTTGGTCAGATAGGAAAGCAACCAATGCATCATGAAGGACCTGGGTAGGCTTTGTACTGTAGCTGACAATTAAACTAAGGTTCAAAGGATAAATTATTTTATCAGGTGAAGACAAGGAACAAAACATTCAAGACATAGAATGAAGCTGTGCAAAGACTTAGAGATGTAAACAAAACACTGCATTTGCAAGAAACACGGAAAACTCATGAATACTTACTAGGCAATCATTTCTCTAAAGACCAAAATTTTTGTATATGGACTTTTTATTCCTCAACTTAATAAATTATCTTATTATGCTTCTTAATATTTTCTTGACTGACCTAGGTAATTTACATTTTATATGAATTTTTAACCAGCTTGTTAATTTCCACAAAATTTTTCTGAGCCTTTTAATGGAATTGCATTGAATGCATAAGAAAACTTGGGAGAGCTGACATTTTAATAAATCAAGGCTTCTAATCAATGAACAGAATATTTCCATTATTTAAATCTTCTCAAATTTCTTTTAGAAATATATTATCATTTTCAGTGTTGAGGTCTTTCATGTGTTTCAGGGGATTGATTCCTGGGGATTTTATTTTGTTACGCTATTTCTATAGTGTTTTAAGTATTTCTTGTCTTTTTTAATATTTGGTTATTGCTAATATATGAAAATACAATTCATTTTCATAATTTAACTTTATATCTACAAATCTTGCTAAATTCACTAAGTACTCTAATGGCTTGCTCTCTGTTTTCCACATTGTGTACTATCACAACATCTGCAGAGAATGGAATTTTTTATCTCCCTTTCCAATCTTTGTACATTTAAAGTTTTTTCTTAAGTCTTAATTCAATGATTGGCATAAGAAGAAATATCTTGAATAGAAGTGTGACAATGGAAAATTTTATCTTATTCCTGATCTTAAGGAAGAAAACTTTCAATATTTCAGCATTAAGTTTTGCATGAACTGTAGAATTTTTGTAGGGCTTAATTAGGTTAAGAATGTTCGACTACATTCTTTAGTTACTCGGTATGTTTCTTGTGAACAAATGTTGAATTTTATCAAACAATTTTTCTGCCTCTCCTGAGATGATCACATGATTATTCTCCTATATTATGTTAATATGGTGAATTGCACTGATTGATTTTCATGTTAAACCAGTTTTTCTGGTGTATTCCAGAATAAATAAACTATACTGTCTTATGAATGATATATCTTCCTTTCTTCATTTTGCGATTTTTTTCTATCAGTTACTGAAACAAATGTGTGAAAATCTCCAAGTATAACTGTGAATGTTTCTAATACTCATTTTATTTCTGCCAACCTTGCTTTAATTTTTGGATGCCATATTTATCTCTGTATTTAATTCAATGTATATATGTTAGGATTTTTATATTTTGTTTAAAATATCCTGTCAAGTTTTGATATAAGATTACTATTGCTAGTTTCTCCCCACTGCCGTTAAATGCATATTTTTAAATAATGTATCTTTTCTTAAAGATTGTTTCTGGTATGAAAGTTATTCTGATTGCAATGACTCTATCATGATCAGAATCCTAAGTCTCTGTCTACAGTGTTGACTCTGCTTGTTCCTAAGTAAAAACTCATACAAAGTAAGAAATCCTATGACAACAAAACATGGTGTAAAAGGAGATAAGAAAGCAAAGCACAGCCCCTGCGCATAGTGCATCCTTTAGGAAATAGCCAAGTGATTGAAATCAAACAACCGATCAATAAATATCTAATGCAAACTTGTTATCTGTAAAGCTCCTAGCTTTGATATTATCAGAGATACAGAAACACCAAGCTCCTATGGAGAACAGCTCTTGTTCTTGACATAGATTGGAGAAAATGCATGACCATATGGAAAATCAAGTAACAACAGATGTATTAAATGCAACGAAAAGTAAAATGAAGCAGGGGTTGTCAGGAATCAGGGGGATTTTGTGAAGGACTGAACCACAGGGATTTTTCTAGGGTGATGAAAGTGTTGTGTGTGATACTATAATGGTGGCTATATGAAACAATGCATTTTTCAAAACCCATAAAACTTTATAGCACAGAGTAAATCATAATTTATGCAAATAAAAAATCATTCATGAGGTTGGAGGAATCCCAGGATGGAAAGCAGAATGTGACAGAATACTCTAACTGTATTATAAATCTGGAAAGAAACTGTGAAGGAGGTGGGGGT
>PVIY010024432.1:0-38054 GCA_004026745.1 Myrmecophaga tridactyla
GAGGAACTGAGTATGGGGCCCTGAATGGACATTGCACACTGGTGTCCATGGTAGCAATATTCTTGATCCACAATGAATGGAGACAGCCTAGGGATACAACAACTGAGGAATGGAAGGGGAACCATGGTGTAAACATACAAAACACTACTGAGCAGCCTCAAGAAGGAATGAAGCTGTGAGGCATGCAACTAGTTGAATGAATCTTAAGGATTGGATGTAAAAAAAGACAAATATTATCACGTCTCAAACATATGGACTAACTATAATATGAAAAGTTGATGAATTGAAGTTAAGAACATGGGTTATCAGTTTGGGGATAATTGTAAAGAGTCCTAGTTTGTAAGCTCTTACAACAATCATGTATGTCAATCACGTATGTCTAGGAGTTGTAACTGTTATTTCTAAATTCTGCGATACTGAGCAGTTTGTTTATAATCTGGTCATTCCCAGAAACTTTGGATATTTATGCATCAGCTGAGACTCAGAATTAGAACTCTGAAGCTATGAAAGTCAGGAGTACCCCATACAGAACTGTTGAAAAAGTGATCAAACTTCGATGAGAGATATGTGTGAAGATAATCTGGATAGGACTGGGGTAGATCAGAATACAGGGTGAAGGACAATGTTCATATTTTAAAACTTCAACTTCTGTGTGAGACCAAAGGGAAAGTTGTTTATTTGGTGAAAAATTTACATTTTGGGTAGTGCATTTCCTAATTTAACTTGTATGGTCAGCTTAGTTGAACACCATAGGTACATGGAATCATGAATAGAACATGAAATTTTGTTGGTTTTTCCAGGTTAGTGTGATGTCTTGATATATCCCGGATAATCTGGGCAGCCAATAAGTAAGTATTTTCAAGTTCCCCCTTGGGGCAGTGGGGAGAAAGGAGGAAATATTTGACTTCCCCATTTGGATAATTTTTTATATTCTCACAAGAAGTAGGTACAACTAAATCAATAAGCTGAGCCCTCAATCTAGGGGTTCACCCCATGAAACTTATTCCTGCAAAGGACAGGCTAAGCCTACTTGAAATTAAGCCTAAGTATCATTATAAACACTTTCTTTCTAAACCGTTCCTTTTAATTTAGTTGTCTGTACCAGCCTCCCTGAGAGTCTTCAAATATCTATATTTTTCTCTAAGTAGCAAACAAATTACACTCAGTGAGTGATATAACAGAGAAAGAAAATGGCAAACTGTTAGAAACTTGTTAAAGTAGAAGGAACTGTTTAGATAGCACTGTTTGATTTTTGTCATTATGTAATTTGGAGTTAAATGAGATATTCCTTGAAATTTTAGTTCAATGATTACAAGGTTAAAAAAAAAAAAGTCCATGGTTCACAGGTGTGCAAAATGCCTGGCTAGGCAATATAAATCTCAACAGTTGTTTAACAGTCATAGCCTGCTAAACCTATGAAGTGAACAATGACCAAAAGTGAGAACCATTAAGAAACAAGGGAAGGAATAAAGAGTTCCTTTACTAGTTGTAAGATCTGAAGTCACAAGAACTACATGAGAAATTAGTGAATTCAGAATCTAAGAAAAATGCTTTCAAATGTATAATCAAGAAAAGAACAGCTCAAGTATATCACATTATTTCAATTTGTCAAACACCTATTCTGTGTACTTTGCTCATCTACAATGAATTTATATTCTTTTTCATTGTTGTTTTTTGAACTTATACTGTTAGGGAAACTTCAGAAGAAATGATAGAGTAAGCTTATCACAATTTCATAAATAAGCCAATTATACCAACATAAAACTAAATATGATATATAAATATCATTTATACATTTTAGGATCTTATATGTCTCTACTTAAATTAATCGTGGTAGTTTATATTTTTGTAATTAAAATAAATGAAAAATTTCCCTTTGTATTTTCTAATTGATTATTGTTAGTTTGGGTAAAAGCTATTGATATAAGTAATTATTTTCTAATCAGGCCTTACTCTCTTATTGAATATGAGTGATTTGTAGTTGATTGCATTAGGTTTGCTAGGTACACAATGAAAATAACTAATTTTGGCTCTTTCTTATATTTATACCTTTTTCTGTTGTTACTATCTTGGCTATAACTTGGAGGATGACCTTAGATATTATAGAAGAATACAGATATGTTTCCTGACTATGTTAAGACTACCCCCCTTGTGTTTTACCATCAACTATGATAATGGCTACTGAAGATTGAGAAAATATACTTTCATGACAAATTTGTGCAAAAAAGTGGTTATTGAACTTACCAACTGCCTTTTGGTCATATTCTAAAATGGTATAGGCTTCCACGTTTGACTTGTAGATTCCATAACTTAATATTATTTTTGAATATTTTAAATATAATTATAGCATGATAAAATTAAAATATAGTTAACACCTATATTTACTTAATATTAAATATTTCTTATTTTCTGGGAATGCAGTCTACTTGGTCATTGTGTATGATTATTTTTAAATACTGAAAATTCTATTTGATAGGATTTCATTTATATTTTACATCTAATTTCATAAATAGGATTGGTCTATGATGCCCCTTTTCTCTTATACCCTTTTTTCTATTTTTGTTATCATCCTTGCAAACTGAATGGAGAAATTTTAGTGCTTTTGCACAGTTGGAAGTAATCTAAATAGGAGGTGGATTTCATGTTCCTTGAAATTTTGAAATGTCATTAATTAAACATTTCAGCCATGTTAGGTATCCCCAATAATTTTAATCTCGTCCCTATCCTGTATAAAATCCCTTTCTTATCAATTTTTTATGCCTGAATTTATGCCTTCTATCTTTTTTATTGATTAAACTTCAGGAGGTTCATCCTTTTATTGTGTATTTTTATTCTTCAAAGAGCCATGTTTGGGATTCATTTGTCAATTCTCCTTTTTCCCCAATTCTTGAATTTAGTCTTTTAATTTAATTCCTTATTCCTTCTTTCTTTATTTTGTCTTACATTTTTGTTTCATTCAAATTTATGTTGTCTGCTTAGTTTGTTTCTCTTTACTATTATCTATTTCTCTAGTAATGCCAATTTATTTCTTCTGGAAATTTTGATAAGATTTGAGATCTTTAAAATACTACCGTTTTGTTTTCTCATTGACCCAAGAGTAATTTTATAGAGATTTTTAATTTCTAAGTATTTGGAATAAGTCATATAAAAGTAAACAAAAACAAAAACTAACTGTTTGGAAGTGTTCAAATACAAAGTTTATGCTTGTAACTTAGAAAAATGAATAATAGAAAATATTTGCATATCATGCAGGTTGGAGACAGGAAATAAGCATTGGAGTTGGACAGTTTGTTTTGCTCAACTCATATCTCTTGCCAATCAAAAGGTTTATGTAATGGAAATGGATTTCTTATCTAGAAGACAGATCAATGTCTATCATTCATTCAATAACTTCTATAAGCATGTCATTCTAATGTGTACTTGGGACACTTTAAAGATGTAAGGAATCCGCATCTTTTCCTTCGAAACTGTAGTCTAATAAGGAAGATAATGCAGATGAATAAAATTAAGATGGTTTAATAAATAGAAGATAATGAGGTCAATAAAAAAAAGCAGAAGTGATTTCCATTGGACTCATTCAGTAGAAATTCAGGGGTGAAAAGTGACTGAAATCTGTTATTGAGCTTCTAATATTTTCTGTTGGTTCCAGATTTATGAAATGCTCAAAAGATACATGTCGAGTGGAGTATATCAATTATATTAATGAAATTGCATCCAAAATAGGAGTCAAACCCAGCCTGATCTCTCAACTCCACTGGGAAACAAAGCTGGACAAAGAGATTTTCCTTGGGCCCTGGACCCCATATCAATGTCATCTACAGTGGCCAGAGAAATGGACCACTAACCGAAAAGTTATCCTCACTCAGAAGATTGGCTCTGCAAACCCATGAGGATGTGAAACTAAGGAATTGTGTTCTTTTTTCTCTTTGTTCCCATAGTAGTCATTGTTTTAGTTTCTTAGGTTGCTCAAAGCAGATACCATAAAGTGGTTCAGCTTAAACAATAGGAGTTTATAAGCTTACAAGCTTACAATTTTGAAGGTATCATCCAGGTAATGCTTTCTTCCAGAAGACCAGCTGCTGGTGATCCTTGGCTCCTAAGCTACATGGCAGGCACATGGTGGCATCTGCTGTCTCTCCCTTCTTGTCTAGGTTTCATTGCTTTCAGCTTCTTGCTTCTGTTGCTTTTACTCTCTCTCTTTTCCATTTAAAAAGGACTCCAGTATTAGGATTGAGAGTCATCCTGGTTGAGGTGGAACATGACTTAACTGAAGTAACCTCATCCAAAAGTTCTATTTACAGTGGGTTTACACCCACAGGAATGGATTAGATTTAAGAACATGTTTTTCTGGGGTACCTACAGCTTCAAACCATCACAGTCATCATTTAAGTATTATGTCTTTAAGCTCACATAGGCATAGATGCTTAAGGAACTAGAGAAAAACAACTCATTTGTATTCAAATTGTATCAAAATGAAGACAATCAGTTTTATGAAAAAAGACATTTGTTGGACTAACTCACATATGGATATTTCAGTGAAAACAATATGACTCCAATAATGATTTTCTAAAGTCCTTTTATGAAGAGAGATTTGAAAATGCGTATTTTAACTCCCCTTTCTTCTGAAGTAATTTGAAGTGGCTTACAGTTATACTAAAAATATGACAGCAATTAACAGTGTGATTCAATTAAAAAAAAACAAGGATACAGGCAAAATGGGACCAAGAATCAGGCTTTAAAAAGCAATCTATGGTGCTCTTCGGTGGCATATATTCTAAAATTGGAATGATACGGAGAAGATTATCTTGGCCCCTGTGCAATCATGACACGCAAATTCGTGAAGCGTTCCAAATTTTAAAAAAATAATTTAAAAAAGCAATCTATGGGGTGGGCCATGGTGGCTCAGTGACAGAGTTCATGCCTGCCATACCAGAGACCTGGGTTCGATTCCTGGTACCCACCCATGTTAAAAAAAAAAAAAAAAAGAGCAATCTATGGTCTCAAGATTACATATTTATTGCAAAGGGAAAGTGTGCGTTTTCAGTGGACAGATATGCAAGTCACACCTTAATCAGGCCATGAAACAGCACTGTCAATAGAAGATAAATCTGAAATTTTGCAGTCTCTGATATGACACAATAAGAAGTCCAACATAACCCACATGAGATAGTTAGGTTCAGGAGTCAACTTGGCCAGGTGGTGGTACCCAGTTGTTCAGTGGCTGTGGTGTAAATCATCGGCATGAGAAATTCATCTATAGCTGATTACATCTGCAGTCAGCTAATGGGAGTGCCTTCCTCAATGAATGAGGCTTAGTAGGAGAAGTCAGAAGGAAAAAAGCTCAGCAGAGCTCTGTAGAACTCAGCAGCCTGCACACCTCAGCTCAGCACTCGGAGCTGGCTCAGACCCAGACATTTGGAGATGCAGAAAGGAAAAAACCCCAGGAAAGCCATTTGAACCCAGATACTGGGAGAGAGGGCCTGCAGACATCACCATGCGCCTTCCCAAAGTAGTAAATTAGTAACTTAATAAGTTCCCTTTATAAAAGCCGATCTATCTCCATCTGCCTTATTGCATTCCAGCAGTCTTAGCAAACTAAAACACCTGCGTAGTATTTTTGCCAAAGATACATAACTGAATGTAATCATGAGGAATAATCAGAAAAATGAGAAATGATGATATTCTCAAGAATTCTTCCTTGCACTCTAAAAGACATTCATTGTCATAAAAAAAAACTAAGAATGTGCAGGGAAAAACTTCTATATAAAAAATACTAAATGGTCATAATGACCAAATGCAATATTCGAACTTTGACAATTTTGGCACAAGAGGGGAAATTTAAATAGACATTATATATTAGATGATCTTATTACTGTCAATATTATCTGGTGTGATAAAGGCATTATGGTTATGTATTAAGGCATCCTATTTTTAAGAGATGTATGCAGACATTTAAAAAGTAAAGTACCGATATCTACAATATATTTTCTAATGTTTTAGCAAAATAGTATGTATGTGTGTGTGTGTGTGTGTGCGCATCTATAAGAGAAAAAGAAATGAAAGGGACAAAAAAATTAACAATTGGTGAATTGAGGTGAAGGGTATATAAGCATTCATTGTACTATTCCTTCAGTTCTTTTGTAAGTTTGAGAATTTCGAATAAAGATTTTAGGAAAAAACTTATATTCTATAATGATTTATACATGTGCCATTGTTGGGCCACAAATTCAGGTATTAACCAAACCAAAAAGAAAAACTTTGTCACATGTTCAATTCATAAGATTCATGAAATAAGACCAGACCAATTGCCAAGGAGAATAATAACTATGCTTAACATTAAGATGAAGCAAGAGTTTCTACAGGGATTCTTATTAATGAGGACACTATTTTGTAGCAATAGTATCCTTCATGACATCCTTAGCCTAACTGCAACAGAATCTGAGTTAGGTGCTGCGCTGGTTTGAAAGGATTATGGGCCCTAGAAAAGCCACATTTTAATCCTGATCCATCTTGTGTGGAGGCAGCTGTTTCTTTCAATCCCTATTCAATACTGTAGGTTGGAAACTTGATAAGATTATCTCCAGGGAGATGTGACGCCCAATTGTGGGTATTAACTTTTGATTAATTAAGAGGGAGATGTGGCTCCACCCATTCCAGGTAGGTCTTTATCGGTTCCTTTAAAAGAAGAAACATTTTGGAGAAAGCTTCAGAGCCATGAGAACCACAAGAGTCCATGCAGCCAGAGATGTTTGGAGATGAAGAAGAAAAACGCCCCGAGGGGAGCTTCATGAAATGAGAAGCCTGGAGAGAAAGCTAGCAGATATCACCATGTTCGCCATGTGCCTTTCTAGCTGAGGAACCCTGAACCTTTCAAACCAGCACATGACCAAAAGATTTTTATTCCGACAAAATAATTTTAACAAGGATTCTAAAGCATATTTAGCTTTAAGTTTCCTGTTGAATCCTCTAAAGTAATCTGTGAATTATAGCCCAATACAAATGAGCTAACATTTTAAGGGGTTTTAAGATTTATAGGCCAGTTAAAAGTTGAGAAACATGTATTAAAAATAATAAAGTTTAGATGTAAAATAACTAATCTTTACCATTTGTATCTAGCAAAAGCCAGCTAGCAGAATCACTTATCTATTTAGTCTCCTCAAAGATCAAAATTTTTAAAACGTATTATCTATTTTTAAAAAGCCTAAGGTTAGGGTGGAAGAGATGTGGGGAAAAAGGAGATTGAAATGTGCTAGGTATTCCTGGTTAAAAATCCAGTTTTACTTAAAAAAAAAAATGTTTGCTATGGTGCTCACTCTGACTTTTTAATTAAACATCCAAAAGGTCAACGGCTTGGTACTGGATAAGGCTTATTTTTTCCATCTCAGGTAGAATTCACTTTAAAAAGCAGCTCCAAATAATCAAAACTATTTCAGAGTTGACTGAATAGCTTCCCAATAATAACCATAGATGTTAAAAATGTAATTCAGATATACATTGTTAAGGGAAAATCTACATTGTCCTGGTCTCCTGTTTCAGGAAGAACCTCCATTAGAAAATCACCCTCACCTTCTTATCTCTTTTGTGTGTGAGAGTTTAGCCTTCACTGGGGTCCATCTTTTCTTCACCATGCAGAGTGAAGTTTCTTACTGCATTTGAAGTCTCTCTCTGTCTCTCTAACTATCGGGTTCTTCCAGCAACAATTTGGGATAAATTTGGATAAATGATGGGTCATCCTAGGCTTAAGATTTAGGAGGAAACTATTAGGAGTCCTCATTAGAACTGCAAGTCAAAGCCATATTCTAACATCAGCCAGTAATAAAGTTAGTGTTTTCATTTCCATCTGGCTGACTCCTGTGTCTTGATCTTGAATTGTTTCTCAACTCAAAATGGATTTGAAGGGTGTGGTCAATTATCACCCCAAACTTTCTCTAATAATATTATTGAGTCTCATCATTTTTGTGATAATAAAATATCAACATATATATCCGAGGGCTTGAGATGATTTGAGTCTATAGCCACATTGTTATAATTTTGTCAAAAATTCTGGAAGACATTATGGTATTAATACAATGAATAAGAGATTGAGGGGATTTTTAACTGAGTTTATCTGTGGTCTCAAGATTCCGTGCCTTCAGTTGACGGGTTCTTTAGTAGGTCAATGACTTCATTTACTCAAGCACTAGCAGAAGCCATGCATATCTAAAATATTTGCTCTATCAAGAACTTAAGAGGGTCTCTTGAAAATTTATTCTAGGGTCTGGAATATTCCTCTATTTTCACACTTGGGTACACTTGTCATAAGTTATCTGGAGGCTCTGATTTGTTTATTTATATAAGAGGCAGTAATGTTTAGTTTCCAAGAGCTTGTGCTCTGGAGCCAGACAGCTTGAGCTCATATCTTGGCTCTGTGTCAACTCTGTGATCTAGGCAGGTTATTTGCCCTCACATGTTCAGTTCCCTCTTCTGTAAAATAGGGGTGATGATGCAGTACCTACCTGTCATAGTTTTTCTCACTGCAGTATCAAATATCACAAAATGGGTTGACTAAAACAATGGGAATTTATTGGCTCACAGTTATGAGACTATGAGAAGTCCAAATTCAAGGTATTGACAAAGTGAGCTTTGCCCCAAAGACTGGGCTGCCAGCCATCCCTGGGATTCCTTAGCTTATATCCCTGACTCATGTCATGGCAACATCCTCTCCTTTCTCTTCTGGATTCCATTGACTTCTGGCTTCCAGCTCTTCCGCAGGCTTTTTCTCCCTGGGTCTGAATTTCTTTTGCTTACAAAGGAGGTAATCTGGATCAAGGCCCACTCTCATTCAGTTGAGCCACAGTTTAACTAAAATCACATCTTTAAGAGACCCTATTTACAATGAGTTCCAGCTTATAGCATGATTAAGATGAAGAACATGTCTAAATTGAGGTACCTAATTCTTTTTTTTTTCTTTTTTTTTTTGCATGGGCAGGCACCGGGAATTGAACCCGGGTCTCTGGCATGGCAGGTGAGAACTCTGCCACTGAGCCACCATGGCCCGCCCATGAGGTACCTAATTCAAGTACAACCTCAAAGGGTATAATGAAGTTTAAATAAGTTAATACACTGAAGACATTTAAACTAGTACCTACCACATCTTGAGCACTCAATAAATAGCTGTTTTACTAAATAGCTATTATTTCAACCTCACTTATGTACATGTTACCCATTTATGGCCCTGACTCTCTAATTCTTTAGTGAAATAATTTTCATATGATACAAAGGTAGACAATTTTCAAGTTGACAAGTTCATTTGTGTTTCTAATTAATATAACATCAAGGTTCATTGAGGACATCTACATGATTTTTTTCTTCAAAAATGGGATTATACTATTCATACTCTTTTGTCCTACTTGTAAGTTATTTAATCAAGCCACCAATATTGGATATTACTGTTATTCCAAATAATCTCCCCATTATTAGTCCTGAGCTTGACCCAGCTTTCCTCTCGCTATTGTCAGAGACTCTTCACAGAACAGAACCTGAAGGGCAAATTGATACCCTAATCCAGTTAATTTCCCACTTTCTAGTCTTCATTCATCTATTTCATCTCTACCTTGTCATATTTTTTCCCTACACGAATTCGTGGGTAAGCTGAAACTGCAAAGTACATGAGAAACCATAATACCAATACTTCTTTATATTTTTGCCCCACCTGCAGAGTTTTATTTGTGGACACCACACTTCAAGGGATACTGTTCTCATTCCCAGCCCTCCCTGAAACTCCCCAGCATCTCACCATCACTAGTCCAAGCCCACTATTCTCTGATAATTGCCATTTATGGATCAATGTAGAAAGATGAAATGCAGTAGGGCACAGAAGAGTGGGAAACTACTTTAACCAGCTCAAAAAGTATCACAAAGTTATGACCAGTAGAGCATCTCAGGTCTGTGGGTCAGAATAGCAAATGTGGAGAAGGGGTTGCTTGAGAGCCAGCCAATCATTTTTTTTTCTTTTTTTTTTTGGCATGGGCAGGCACCAGGAATCGAACCCGGGTCTCCGGCATGGCAGGCGAGAATTCTACCTGCTGAGCCACCGTCACACTGCCCCAAATGTCATTTTAAAATAAAATTCTACTGGTGGCTCAGCAGGCAGAGTTCTCGCCTACCATGCCGGAGACCTGGTTTCATTTCCCAATGCCCGCCCGTGTAAAAATATAAATAAATAAAAATAAAATTCTACTGTGCTGTTTGGTTGGTCATTAGTGTACCTTTTTTCTTTCTTTTGTATACCTTCCTTATGTCTTCACTTTAATATTTTAATGTTATAATGGGAATATATAGAATGTATGCTATACCCTAAATAGCTTTCAGCTTTCCCATCTCAAACCTTCATTGAATGAAATTTTAGTAGCATTATCCTTAAATCTTTCACATTCAATTCCCAATATGTGAGTCTGGACCCAACACTGTTCCTAAAAGCCTCAGGGCCCAAAGTCGGACTGACCTGGGTTCAAATCCCAATCCTACCTACCTCTTGCTGTTATGAAACTGGGCAAGTTGTCTTACTCAGCCACATCACCTGTGTCCTGAATAATATTAGTCCTGTGTGAATAAAAATAGTTCCTACTCCACAGAGAGGTCATGAGGAATAAATCCAGAAAGCACAGGGGGTGCCTTGTAGGTTTATATATTATATTATTATGCTATTCTAATTTTCTGCTATATTCCTATGCTCCTGAGGAGGTCAACATACAAGTTAGATCTTGACCTTTGACAAATGACATACAGAAAGCTACTGGGACACTGTGGACAACAAAACTCCCTTGAATTCATACTATGCACCTGAAAAAGTTTATCCAAGTCAAGACTGGAAAGCCTCCAAAGAAAATTCTTTTAAACTTCTTCAAACTCTCAATACTTTCACCTTTTAGGGGGATTACATGTGTAATTTTCAGAATCCAAGTGCCTCCTAATTGCTATAGTGCTCTGGCATACTAAATATACCCACCCCAAATGTTAATTTTGATGATAAGTATGCTGCTTTATGAAAGTTAAAAAACAAACATCTGTCAAGCTGATCCTTGAGGATGAAAAGAAGTTTTATTAGATATAGGGATGTGGGACAGATGAGTAAAAAATATGGATTAAAAATAAATAAATAATAGGGGGAACAAATGTTAAAATAAATTGGGTAGAGGGAAATACTAGTGATCAATGAGAAGAAGGGGTAAGGGGTATGGTATGTATGCATTTTTTTCTTTTTTCTTTTTATTCCTTTTTCTGGAGTGATGTAAATGTTCTGAGAAATGATCATGATGATGAATATACAACTCTGTGATGATATTGTGAGCCATTGATTGCACACCAAGTACGGAATGTTCATACGTTAAGAATGTTCGTGCTGTATGTTGATTGGTTTTATTAATAAAATTTTAAAAAGAAAAAAGAAAGAAATAGGTATGTAGGCCAAAGTCCTCAAACACATTTTATGCTTCAAAGGCATTTTGGGCATGACAGCAGTAATGTCAATCTAGAGAACGCTAAGGAATATTCTGCTGTCTTTGAGTCTATAGACGTCTCAGACACCATCAAGTGAGGGGCTGACCCACGGTATTTGTAGAGCCAGGGCTGGATATAACTCTGCTATCTGTCCCTTCAGGACAGATGGAGTCCAATATACCAAAGGAAGCCCCAAATAAGATGCACGTATTGCTGAGAATGGATCTATCCACTGCAGATAGCTCAGAACACCTGGATCTTTTGTAGGGCATGTTGTTCCAAAAAGCCTCCACACTCTCCTCCTCTGCAGATGACATCCAAAAAAGAACTGCACAGTGAAGCTCAACAAACACTCCTGACTAATCATTCCCACTGGACAGGCCTGCGCCTGAAGGGAGTAAATGACTAAGAGTACATGTTATAAGCTTAGTATTTTTGACATGTGGTTTTCCCTGAATCTTTGTCGGAGTCTCTTTCAAAGTAATAAGATATAAATGTGAAGCAATTTGAAACATGAGCTAATTACTCTATAGAATGTCCTTTAGCTTCCAGGAAGCATTAATACCCCTTCTTGTGTGCGATGATGAAACAGATATGTGAGCTGGCCTACGGCATCTCAAGGAGTGGGGATTAAGGCCCAGAAACTCCCAGATCCAGTAGATTTTGTGGTTCCACTCGTGCACCTGTGCTGTCACAGTTCCCAAAGCCTGGGAGGAGATCACCCAGTCAGCGGTCAAGAAGTACGGTCTGCTGGCATTGAGGCATGAGGCAGCTTCACCTGTATGCCATGACACATCAATGACAGGGACTCACAGGGTCACAGTTTTTTTAGTTATTGGCATTCAAGTGGACATCACAGTGGGTAGCTCGTGGTTTAGCACCCCAGCTGCATACGATTCAAAGCATGGACAGGTCCCTTATAGTCTCAGAAAATCCTTCCATTGCCTGGCTCCAGCATACTGCTTAATTAGCAGGCAGAGCCAGTTGAAGCATGAATCTACTGTGACCCTAAAAAAAAGCAGCACTGTTTAACACTGTGGGAGCAGGATTTTTCACTTTTGAAATTTCACTCACTCGTTCATCCATTATTTATTTGTCTGGACAACAAATATTTCCTGAGCCTCCAGCACTGTCCTAGGCAGTAGGGATACAGCAGTCGACAAGAAAAGCAAATTCCCTGGTCTCATGCGGTTTACAGTCCTTGGGAAAGACAGACACTAAATAGATAGATAAACATCATGTCAAGGAAGGAGAAAGACCAGAAATAAAATAAGGCAGGGTAAGGCAATAGTAAGTGACTGGGAGGAGACTATTGCTTTTTAAAATAAAGTGGTCAGGGAAAGACTCTGAGGGTGGGGATGTCTGCGAATGGTGGCACTGTAGGATATGCCCCCAATTGCAAAGAAGGCTGTAAAGAGAAAAAGTGGGAGCCAGCAAGATGGGTGGAAAAGGCATTTTCTAGAACCCTCTCTGGAAAAGTGTTTTTGCTTATAAAATGAGCACACAAGATCACTTCCACCTGGAGGAAGAATCCTGACTCACAGAGGCAATTTTATCATGTAAATAAGTCCCATTTGTAGCTGCATTTGCATAATAAAGATTATGAAATGCACTATATTAATGTCATCTAATTTGATCCTTCAAGAGAAATCTAGGACAGATGAATAACTATAAAACATGAACAAAACCTGTGATGAGAGAGCAGACTTAGAACTTTTGATATGACAATATTTTAAATTCATTCTCCAGATTATGAACTTGTCTTTTCACCTCCTTTGTTCTCAGCTCAATGCAAATTCAGAGCTCTAAAAAAAACTTGAGTGAATGAACAGATAACAGAATTAAAGCAATATGCTGAGTCAAAGCTGTGATTAATCCCATCACTCTATGCAGATATTTGCAAGAAAATTCTCACCAGAGACAGATGATTATACAGATTTTTCAAAAATAATTTGTATATTTTCCAAGAAGAGCAGAGTGACTTTTTAGCAGCATTTCTAGTCCCATTTTTCGTTTCAGCAAATTGAAGGAAGGAGCTAGTGACTGATGAGCTGGGATTTGGACCTAGACTCCCTGCCCAGGATTTAACTGGCTGAACACAAGCAGAATCTAGGGGTCCTGCCAAGTCATATCCGCTGGCAGAGGTCATATCTGCTATTGGGCCTCCCCACCTCCAGTTGGAAGGCAACATTAGGAAGCCTTTAGGGAACAACTGGCAGGCATGCAAACAGGAGACCTGCTAAAGACTAACTCAGAGAAGCAGAAGTCTGGCTAGGAGCCATGTGGGTTTGAGGACAACAGCACGGACACATCTGACTTTGCTAGTTTTTGGTCACCTGGTATTATTATTATTGTGACCAAAAAGCAGTTTAACTTGCCCAAGAGTAGGTTAAAGGGTCTATGTGGGCATCAATACATTCTCTCCATATAGCCCATCAGTCTGTGCTTCTCTTAAAGAATGTACATGTTATTTTTCTAGAACAATTTACATGATGAATTGTGAATTTTTAAAATTAATATAAGTATAAATGTTTTTTTAATTTTTTTAAATTTTAAAAAAATTTAAAATTTTTAAAATTAATATAAATATATTCTAGATCATCTGGATGGCCACAGACCAAATTTGTTGATGTTCATGACTTTATCGGTGGCAACTAGAACAGGTTTTTAATCACTTCAGAACAACTGAGAATGTAATATGTAAGGGATAAGCAACTAAGTGAAGACAAAACATTTTTGTAGTAGTTCAAAGGTGAAAAGAAAAAGCGATTCATCCCGTAGCACATAGTGATGTAGCCATGCTGATGGCAAAGAACTGTTGTAGTATATACAACGCTCTTATTGTGAGCCATCTTAGTTTCATCACAATGGCATCTGCACATTAAATAAATGGTAGACATTTGTTTGCATTCGATTTTTAAATTTGTTTTGGTTTTAAAGTAATATAAGAGATATACGTATAAGAAGTTTATGCCTGGATTTTAGGTTTGGACATTTGTAAGTTTAATAAAAAGAATTTAAATCAAATTTGTAAAGCTTTAAGAATTATTTTTCATTTAAAGAGGGCCCATCAAGGTCATTTACTGCAGCATTGCTTTTAATTACAAAACATTGGAAACACCCCAAATATCCATTTATATATCACTGATTAAATAACTCTGGATTCAAACCCAGGTCAGTGCAACTTTGGACCCTGAGGCTTTTAGGTACAGTGTTGTGTCTAGACTCCTCCCATGGCTCACATATTGGGAATCGAATGCAAAAGAAGAGTTAAGGAGAATGCCACTAAAACTATTCAGTGAAAGTCTGAGAAGCAAACGCTGAAAGCTATTTAGGATGTAGCATACGTTCTACATATTATTGTTATAACATTAAAATATTAAAATGAAGACATAAAGAAAGTGTGCAAAAGAAAGAAAATATGAAGGAAAAAAGGACACTAATGACCAACCAAACAGCTCAGTAGAATTTTATTTTAATATGACATTTGGCTGGCTCTCAAGCAGCCCTTTCTCCACATTTGCTATTCTGACCCAGAGACCTGAGATGCTCTACTGGTCATAAATTTGTCGTACTTCTTGAGCTCGTTAGAGTGGTTTCCCACTCTTCTGTGCCCTACTGCACTTTCATCTTTCTACACTGATCCATAAATGGAGATTATCAGAGAACAGTGGGCTTAGACTAGTGGTGATGAGATGCTGGGGAGTCTCAGGGAGGGCTGGGAATGAGAGTGGTATCCCTAGAAGTGTGGTGTCCACAAATAAAACTCTGCAGGTGGGGCAAAAATATGAAGAAGTATTGGAATTATAGTTTCTCACGTACTTTGCAGGTTCAGCTTCTCAACGAATATGACATAACTGCAAAAAAGTAAGAGAAAATCCTCTGTGTTGATAGGGAGCAATCTCTAGGGTATTTGTTAAGTGAAAAAAAGTACAAAACAGGGTATATATTATGCTGCTTTACAAGTAAGAAAGGGGGAAGAATAGGAATATACATATATATTGGCTTGCATTTACATTTAAAAAAAAAACACTGGAAGGATATTCCAAAAACTAATAAAGTAGGGTTAGATAGGATTAGAGAGAACAAAGGAGGGGGTAGACAAGGGTGGGGTGAAAGAATATTTTGTATATAGTTTCCATTTTTGAACCATATGAAAATTTTACCTATGGAAAAACTAAATCTAAATTTACACGCAAAACTAGAAACAATGCATTTGTTACCCAAGATTAAGGAACACTTCAGTAAGTTGTCAGAGTAAGTGTGTTGGTTAAGGTGGTTTAGAAGTTTAAGAAACACACACACACACACATTCAGATATTAAAGCCACCAAAATTTGTTGAGGATCCGAGGCTATCCCTGACTCTGAATGACATTTAGATTTTGGGTTGAGTTCACTGAATGGCACTTTGCCTGACAGTAGGAACAATTTCAGCCACCAGCTCAGCTTAGTTAATATTAAATAGTGCCTGAGACTGTTTCAAGTGATTACATAAACTACATCAAAGTAGTTCCTTTAGAATGTCATTACTGCAGGGTGTTGAAAATAGATGGTAATTAATATTTTAAAACTTTAACTTATGTGTGAGACTAAAGCAAAAAATGTTTATTTTGTACAAAATTTATATTTTGACTAATGCAGCTCCTAATATAACTTATGTGGACAGCTTAATTGAACACCATAAGTACATGGAACCTTGAGTAGGGCAGGAGATTTTGTAGGTTTATCCAGAGTGATGCCCCAATAAATCCCAGAGTGATCTGAACAGTGAGTAAAGAAGTATTTGCAAAGTCCCCTTGGGGAAATGGTCAGAAAGGGGGAAAATTCAACTTCCCCAAGTGGATAATTCTTGATAGTCTCACAAGCAGTGAGGACAACTAAAGCAATAGGCTGAGTCCCCAATCTTGGGTGTTGTTCATATGAAACTTAACCCCACAAAGAATAGGTCAAGCCTACTTAAAATTAGGCCCAAGAGTCACCCGCAAGAGAACCTCTTTTGTTGCTCAGATTGGCCTCTCTCTCCAGCCAACACAACAAGCAAACTCACTGCCCTCCCCTTGTCTTCGTGGGGCATGATTCCCAGGGGCGTGAACCTTCCTAGCAATGTGGAACAGAAATCCTAGAATGAGCTGGGACTCAGCATCAAGGGATTGAGAAAATCTTCTGGACCAAAAAGGGGAAGAGCTAAATGAGACAAAACAAGGTGTCGATGGCTGAGAGATTCCAAACAGAGTCGAGAGGTTATCCTGGAGGTTATTCTTAAGCATTAAATAGATATCACCTTGTTATTCAAGGTGTAATGGAGAGGTTAGAGGGAACTGCCTGAAAATGTAGAGCTGTGTTCCAGTAGCCATGTTTATTGGAGATGATTGTATAATGATATACCTTTCACAATGTGACTGTGTGATTGTGAAAACTTTGTGTCTGATACTCCTTTTATCTACCTTATCAACAAACAAGTAAAACATATGGAATAAAAATAAATAATAGGGGGAACAAATGTTAAAATAAATTTAGATTGAAATGCTAGTGATCAATGAAAAAGAGGAGTAAGGGGTAATGTATGAATTTTTTTCTGTTATCTTTCTATTTCTTTTTCTGAATTCATACAAATGTTCTAAGAAATGATCATGATGATGAATATGCAACTATGTGATGATATTGTGAATTAAAGATTATATACATAGAATGGAATGATCATATGTTAAGAATGTTTGTGTCTGTTTGTTGTTATATTTTTTAATTAAAAAATTAAAAATAAATATAAACAGTATTTCCTTTATTGTTGTCTCCTGAGTTTTGGATTTCAGCAGTATGGAAGATTCTAAGAGCAATTTTTTTTTCTTCTTTTCTCCAGATATCCATGGACACCCTTGATTCTAGGTAGGAATGATCCCTCACAACACAGGAGGAGAAAAACAATAGCAATAAATAGTTCCTGGTGCAAAAAAGCTGGTGAGAGGAAAGGAGAAGAAGGCAGCCTTTGGAGTGGTTTGGAGAGTCCAATGAAGCTTCAGCTGGAAACTTAAAGAGATGCCTTTTGGCATCCTTCCCACCCAGCTGTGGAAGGCAAGAGAGGCTTAGAGAGTGGCCACAGAGTGGTTAGGAGGGAGACCAGTTTGGGGTCAGATGGAACTGGGTTTGCATCTCGGCTCTATCACTTTCTAGCTGAGTAATATTGGGTGACTCATTTAACCTCTTTGGGTTTCTATTTTCTTACCAGTAAAAGGGAGATGATTATAGTACATCCCTCATAAGGTTATTGTGAAAATAAACAATCTGTGTTAAACACTGAGAAATGTACTGGGCACAGATAACTAGCAGCATTTCTTATTGTGCAGTTGAAGAAATCCTTAGCATTAGAACCCTTTAAACACATAAATTAAGACAAGGTTGTTTCTGATCATTCCCAGAAACTTCAGATATTTATATGACACCTGAGACTCAGAGTTAGAGCTCTGAAGCTATGAAAGTCAGCAGTACCCCTTATAATAACTGTTAGAAAAAAATTTGAAAAAGTGATCAAACTTTGACTAGAGATATGAATGAAGCTGATCTGGATAAGCCTAAGGTATATCAGAACACAGGGTAAAAGATGATATATATGGGCATATTTTAAAACTTCAACTTCTGTGTGATACCAAAGGGAGAGGTGCTTATTTGGTGAAAAATTTATGATCTCGGTAGTGCATTAACTAATTTAACATGTGTGGTCAGTCAAGTTGAACACTGTAAGTACATGGAATCTCGAATAGGGCATGAGATCTTGTTGGTTTGTACAGGTTAGTGTGATGCCTGATATATCCCAGAGTAATTTGAGCAGTGAATAATAAAGTATTTGCAAAGTCTCCTTGGGGGACTGTGAAGAAAGGAGGAACTATTCAACTTCCCCATTTGGGGAATTCCTGATATTCTTCCAAGCAGTGGGAACAACCCATTCAATAGGCTGAGCCCTTGATCTTGGGGTTTACCCCTATGAAACTTATTCCTATAATAAGTTCTTCTACAAAGGAGAAGCTAAGTGAATTATGCCTAAGAATCACCCCCTAAGAACCTCTTTTGTTGCCCAGATGTGGTCTCTCTCTCTAAGCCAACTTGGCAGGTGAACACACTGTCCTCCCTCTTTGTGGGCCATGACTCTCAAGGGTGTAAACCTCCCCAGCAACATGGGACAGATCTCCTGGGATGGGCCAGGACCCAGCCTGACGGGCTTGAGAAAGCCTTCTTGACCAAAAGGGAGATGAGAGAAATGAGTTAAAATATAGTCTCAGTGAGAGATTTTAAACAAAGTTGAGAGGTTATCCTGGAGGCTATTCTTATGCATTATATAGATTTCCCTTTTTAGTTTATGGTATATTAGAATAGCTAGAGGGAAGTACCTAAAACTGTTGTGCTGTGCTCCAGCAGACTTGATTCTTGAAGATGATGTTATAATGATATAGCTTTTACAGTGTGACCAAGTGATTGTGAAAAACTTGTATCTATTGCTGCTTTTATCCAGGATATGGACAGATGTTAAAAAAAAAAATAAGGATAAAAATAAATAAATAATGATGGGCAGATAAAGGGTAAAAAATTGGGTAGATTGCAATACTAATGGTCAATGAGAGGGAGGGATAAGGAGTATAGGATGTATGAGGGTTTTTTTTATATCTTTTCCTGGAGAGATACAAATGTTCTAAAAATAATCATAGTGATGAATACACAACTATGTGATGATATTGTGTGCCACTGATTGTATACCATGTATGGGCTGTATGTGTGTGAAAATTTTTCTACAAAAATAAAAATAAAAGAGCAGGTTGTTTAAGAAAAAATATTGATATGTAAAACTCAGCACAGGAGAGAGAAAGCGAGAATGAAATAGCCTTGTAGAGGATGCTCTCTACCAACTCTGGGCCCCAAATTGAAACTGGTCAACAAGGAGGCATCCATGTCCCAGAGACTTCACTATAACAATGGCATATGAGTTCTTTGTGAAGATGGCAAAGGGGTTGGCTGCCAATGATGGAATACGCACTTTGGAAAAAGAACTTATTATGGTTTATTTTACAGTTAAATGAAGCAGGTCCTTTGTAGTACAGAGCTAAATTAAGGAAAAGAGAGAATGTTTTGATAAGTGTGCAGGGTTATCTAACTCTGACCTGAAAAAAGATTGGATCCAGAAACATGAAAAGTGCTCAAAACCCAGACTGATCTCCTTCCCTGATCTAAGTCTGTCTTATAGTTGCTTCCTTCTCTCCCCTTTCCACAGACAGAGCTCTACTCCCAGACTGCAAGGCGTAACATGACTGCCCATAGGCTCCAAGCTGGGTTACAGGGACAGTGACGTGAGGAAACTAAGACTTTCTCAGCTCCTGTTTTAAATTCCCAGTGAAGGGACACTGGCCCAACCTGGGTCAAGTACCCACCCTTGGACCAAGCGGCTTAGCTTATGACGAGGACAGAGTCATTTTATACTGACATAGTTGCTGCGAGTTCACCCCTTGAATTGAGAGGGAGCAATTAAGGAAGTCACTGAGAGCTGGACAGATCTCTCAAAAAATGTTCACAGTAAATAATACAGAAGCGTTCTGATTTTCATAGAGTATCCAGAGACAAAAAAAGGAAATTTCCTCTCTGTGAAGTCTTGGAAAATAAAATCTCCTTATAACTGAATTGCATTTAATTCAGCCTATTTTCATTTGCTAATATGTAAGCACCGAGTCTCTTCAACGATATTTGTAAAATAACTCTCTTCTTCTAAAAGTTTATGCTTCATCTCTGCTTGTATTTCTTTATGAACAGCTTCTATCCTCACCTGCATGGCTCTGAAATTTCCTCTTTCTTCCTAAACTACATCGTAATTATCTCTATATTCTCCAGATGCCACTTGTCTCCTCTCAGCTCCAAGGGTAATTTCCTGATGGGACCTGAACTAAAAACGATGCCATTACACTTCCTCTGTGACACTAAGGCTTTTTATAGGTAAATCCATTTCTCACAAGATAATCTGTGTGTATAGAAGAGGCTTCAAATACATGGAATAATGGAGTCATCTAAAAATCTCAATTACCTTCATATCAGGATGAGAGAAAGCACCACAGAGAACATGATGTTGGAAACAGATTCTTTAAGCTCACCACTCTTTGAATTGGCTATTTCTATGTCACAGACTAAAGAAACTGAAAAAGGCAACAGTGTGGTCTTTTATACAGACAGCAATTTAAGAATACTAAATCTTGCAGCTTGAATTACAATAGGAGTAATTGACTCTACTCAAGCAGTAGTAATTGACAAGGCAGCTGTTCTAGTTTACTAGCTGCTAGAATGCTATATACCAAAAATGGAATGACGTTTAAAAAGGGGAATTTATTAAGTTGCAAGTTTACAGTTCTAAGGCTGTGAAAATGTCCAAATTAAGCGGCCAACAACAGGTTACCTTCACTCAAGAAAGGCCTATAAAGTTCAGGGTTCCTCTTTCAGCTGGGAGGGCACATGGCAACGTCTGCTAGCTTTCTCTCCGGGTTTCTTGTTTAATGCAACTCCCCTGTTTCCTTCCTCATTCCAGAGGTCTCTGGCTGTGTGGGCTCTGTCCTGTGGGCTCTGTCGGTTCTGGTGGCTCTCATGACTCTAAAGCTCTTTCCAAAATGGTTCCCTCTTAAAGGGCTCCAGTAAGCTACCCCACCTTGAATGGGGGGAGACACATCTCCATGGAAACCATCTAATCAAAAGTTACCACCCACAATTGGGTGGGTCACATCTCCATGGAAACAGTAAATAAGGTCCCACCCAGCAATATTGAATGAGGATTAAAGGAGATGGCTTTTCTGGGGTACATGACAGTTTCAAACTGGCACAGCAGCTAACTGGGCAAACTGCCTCCTCTCTGCACCACCATACCCTTCACATACCCTGTTTAGAATAACCACTACAGGGCTTTGCAGCGTCTTGTCATTGCCTCTTTTCTGCAATCCATTAAAAGGTAGGGACAATGTCCTTTTTTTTTGGCATGTACAGGGCCTGGGAATCGAACCCCAGTCTCCCGCGTTGCGGGTGAGAATTCTACCACTGAGCTACCCTTGCACTGACAGGACAGTGTCTTTTTATCTCTTTATTGTCAGTGGCAGAAAAATAACTGGCACATAGTAGATGTTCAATAAACATTTACATGTTGAATAATAAAAACAGGAGTGAGGGAATTTCACCCACAAAGGAGTTTTATAAGAAGCAGGTTTATGATTACTGAACAGGTGAAACTGTTAAGGTGAATCTCACTTTGTAAAGTCACATTCGGAACATCTTAAAAACAATGTTTTCTTGGCCATGTATAATTTGTGAGTATTGAGTATTCTCTGACAGGTAGGGAGGTCTGTATAACTGCTTCAAAACAATGCAGTGTTGTAGGTGTGACAAGAATATCTCCTTTCACTGCTGATTACTGCTTGTCTTTGGCCATGGAAAATCAGCTTAATCTTGTACCTTGCCGTTTTCTCTCTACTGCAGAGATAAATCCTCTGTCTGTATACAGCCATAATCCTGTGACATAATCCCATGAGCTCTCCAAACACAGCTTGACGATTTTGAGGTAACAGAATATTTCATCGCTCAAGGGTTACCTGACAAAAAAGCAATTAAGAAAAAAGGAGATTTCACAAACTCATGGAAATTCTTCCCAAAGCACAGTTTGCTAACTACAAAGGCAGGACTTAAATCTAGAGCTAAATATTAGAGATAATTAGATACTGGGCTTTTAAAAAAATAAGTTAAAAGTAAATTTGAATTTAAACCCACTGAAAATATTAGTGCCAATTAAATCCCAGCAGCCTCATTTCTAGGTTTTCTTAACTTTGGCAAAGTTGTCATTAATAGATGGCAAAAAAACACTGAGGTATATTTTATGTTAAATCATTGAATTATTTCAATTTATATGATTGTGGGTCTACAATGTCTTCAGCCTTGTGTTACAAGGATGACTAAAATATGACTTCTGCCCTCAAGAAAGTTATAGTCTGTGACAAATGAACTTGTGATTCAATTTTTATAATATTTCTTCAAGATCAAGTGAACTCTGGTTTGTCAAAGCCCTCTAGAAGTTTGTTCAGTCACATGTAGCAAGCCTTATCTCTCAAAGCAAAAACACTCTCCAAAAAAAGAAAAGATGAAAAGAGAATGTCTTATAATAGTACAAACCCACAATCATATTATTTATTAGGATACTGATAGCTTTGGTCTACATATTTCAAGCAATCCTCTCATACAGCAGGAGACCAGCAGTTCTGCTGCTTTCACAGCTAGAGGCAAAGGAAAATAGTGTTGTCCAAGAAATGTTTCCATTCTTGCTTCTGGCCTTTGCACATCTTCCCAAGTTCTGCCTTTTATTAAGAGAGGCAACTGATAATTAATTAGTATAAAAATTACAAAGTGAGGGGAGGATTTGAAGTTCAATTTTCTTCTGGACTCCAAAAAATAATAAAAAAGAATGCTTCAGAAATATTTCATTATGGGACATTTGGTGAGACAAAATAAGCCAGAAACGAAAGAGCAAATATTGTATAATCCCATTTAGAAAATACTTTATAAGAAAACTGGGGCCTAGATTGTAAACTGTTATAGTAGCCACATTTAATCCAGAGTGGTAATTGTTATTTCTGGATATTGAGGGGCTGTTCTAGAAAATGTATAACCTGGTATTTAGAGATAAAAATGAAGTCAATTGGAAAGGGATTAAGGTAATTCAGAAGACAGGGGTAAGGAAGACATTGCCTGTATTTTAGAACTTCACCTACTCTTTGAGACCAAAGGAAGAAAGGTTTATTTTGTCCAGAACCTAAATTTTCTATAGCACATAATCTAACTCAACCTGTCTGGATAGATCATTTAAACAATCCAAACACAGGGAGCCCAGAATAAGGAGAGATTTTAATCCTGTATAGCTTAATGTAATGCCTGGATACATCCCAGAGTATATTAAGCAGATAATCAAAAAGTATTAACAAAGTCCCCTGAGGGATGGGAGGAAAATTATGCAACTATTAAACTTTACCACCGGGGAAACCCCTGATACTATGTCAAACATTAGGGACACTTAAATCAATAGGCCATGCCCTTGATCTTGAGGCTTACTCTTGTGAAGCTTACATATGTAGCAGAGAAGCTTAGCCTACCTATAGTTATGCCTAACAGTTACTTCCAGAAAACCTCTTTTGTTGTTCCGATGTGGCCTCTCTCTCTAAGCCCAACTATGCAGGTGAAATCATTGCCTGCCCTTTACGTGGGATATGACATCCAGGGGTGAAAGTCTCACTGGTGGCGTGGGAGGTGGCTCCCAGGGATGAGCCTGGCATTGGGACCATGGGAGCAACAATACCATCTGACCAAAAGGGGGGAAAGAAGTGTAACTAATAAGGTATCAGTGGCTAAGAGAGTTCAAAGAGAGTAAAGAGGCTACTTTTACACATGCCTGTTAGACATTACTACCTATCATCTTACCAAACCCCAACCAAAACCATTCCTACCAACCTGAAGAATAACCTAGGACATTATATAAGATTCTACAAAGGTTCCATGCACTAGGGTAACTTTTCAAAACCTACAACCACATTTAAATGGGTCCGTGGACCGGATAAGTCCTGAAAGGCAGAGGCAGCAGCCTTTCCAGAACATCCGCTAGTTCCATCCCCCTATCCCATATTATTGACAGCCCCTTCCAATGTGAAAAAGTTAGAATGGGCATAGCCCAAATACCCTAAAGAATGGAAGAAAAATCAGAGGAGATGGTGGAGTTAAACAGAGAAGATCGGGTTTAACAAATGAGTATGAGTGCTGAATCATTATAATGATATTTATTTTAGCCTCCAGTATCTTAGAGCAGTTAGAAATAAAAATCTATAATTGTGGAACTGTAACCCATACTAAACTCTGAAATCTGTTATACAACTAATTGTTCTGATGTACTTTGAAATTTATTGCTTTATTTATATACGTTATTTGAAGAGAAGGAGGAGTATAACGGAGAAGATAGGATTTAACAAATGAGTATGACTGTTGAATCATTATATTGATATTTCTGTTGGTCTCCAGTGTCTTGGAACACTAGAATCGAAAATGACAAATCATGGAAATGCAACCCACACCGAACTTTAAAATTTGTTCTATAACTGCTTGTTAAAATGTACTTGGAAATTTATTGCTTTTTGTATATATGTTATATTTCACAATAAAAAAAGATTTAGAAAAAGAGAGAAATATTTTATTATGGCTATTAGTAGAAAGATTATCTAAGATTCCCTCTTTAAAAACATAGCATATAAAGAAAATTACAAGAGCACAAGGAAAAGGAAACATAACAAGATGACACAAAAAACACAAAATATATGAATAAATGGAAATGGATTAAACTGACAACTTTTTAAAAATCTCTCATACTGGAATGCAAAATCTAACTCCAGGTTACATAGGGGAAACAAAGTGTCCCAGATGATTAAAGATTAAAATACTTGCCAATGTTATTATATCAGGCAAATGTGTAAAGAAAAAAATAAAGTTTTCTGTGTTAAAATCAGAAGACGAATTTAAGGCAAAACAGTAAATTAAACAATTTCTAGTGGTAAATGGTACAATTCAAAATTGATTAATAATAACTATGAACCTTTATGCTAAAAAATTGCACTGCCATATATGAAGTAATATATATTAGAAATCAAGGCAAAATGAACAAAAACCCAATGCTAGTGGCTGTTTCTCATTCTGTCCAACAGAATCAAACATAAAACCAGTTTGGAGGAAAACACCAACAATCCATGGCACATAGGACTAAGATGATCTGGTCATCAAAAACTATAAAACACATAGAAACAGTCCATCAAGAGGAAGTGTCTTGTCATTAAGAAACCAAGGCAAGCAGCAGGATTCACCACCACACACTGTGTATCATCCGTCCTCCATATTCAATAAAACACATGAGTGCCCTCTATGTATCGGGCATTTTTCTAGGCCCTTGGGGAATACTATAATGAGGAAAACAACAGTCAATTGAGGTACTTTATAAACAAATAAACATGCAAATATATAATCTTACATCATACAGTAATATGTGGAAAGGATAAAAATAAAGCAAGGTAAGGGCAAAACAAAATAGGATGCAATTTTAGATGGGTGGCTAGGGAAGGTGTCTTATGTTGAATTCGCTCAAAATTCAAGCCTGAAGTAAGGGATGTGGGCAGTTGGTTTATCATGGAGGTGATCCCAGGAACAGGAGTGAGGCACCAGAAAAAGTTGGACAGGATAGGAGAAGAAAGTCTATATAAGGGTATGTTATTACTGCCAAGGGTAACAGAGTTTTTTCCCTCCCAAAATTGTGCAAAAGATAAGAGACAGAAAAAAATTTTAATCAAAAATTAATTAATTATTTTTTAGAAAAAGAAAAAAATGTATACATGTTATATTTCACAATAAAAAATGTTAAAAAGAAAAAGATAGGAGGCAAGAAAATTTATCCACTGGTTCTCATCCCTCATTATCTGAGGGCTGTCCCTGAGCATTTTCAAGGAGTATGGGCTAAGTGCACTCCCTCGAGAGTTCTCATTGTTGAAGGCGTCCCTTGTCATAAAGTGGGAAACTTGGTGGATGAACTTGAGGCAGATGCTGTCAGCCTGAGACAAGAGGAAGTGCACAAAGTACTGTCTATCACAGATGAGGCTAGAATTAGAGGTGAGGTAGAGGGAGCGTGAGACAGTGTAAGAGAGGAATCTGTTGCAAAGTCCTCCCTGATTAGGTGATATTTGAGCACAGACTTGAAGGAAAGGAGGGAATGGGTTTTTTAAATATCTGGAGAAAAGGAAAACAGACAGGGGGGAAAGGGGTGTGTTAGTAATTATGATGGAAACCTTTTAAAGAAGTTTGAACAGGGAAGTTTTATAATCTGAATCTCATTTGAAAACAGTCATTCTACATGTGATATAGAGAATGGACAGGAGTGAAGGAAGCATGGAGGTGATGGTTAAAATGATTAAAAAGATAAAACTTTTACAAATAAATCTGCATAAAATAACAAAAAACTATTAAAAATGATCCCTCAGATTTTAAAAAAGCATCAAGAAAATAAAACTATGATAATTGAAATTATTTAAGAAATTGGCTTAAACAGCAATTTTGACATACCTGTTCTATTTTGCTGGCTTCCGGGATGCAATACATCAGAAATGGAATGGCTTTTTAAAATCAGGAATTTAATAAGTTACAAATTTCCAGTTCTAAGGCCATGAAAATGTCCCAATCAAAGCAAATCTATAAAAATGTCCAATCTAAGGCATCCAGGGAAAGATAGCTTGATTCTAGGAGGCCAGTGAAGTTCGGGTGGAAAGGCACAAGGTGAACACGGCACCGTCTGCTAGCTTCCTCTCCAGGCCTCTTGCTTCATGAAGCTCCCCCAGGGGCATTCTCCTTCATCTCCAAAGGTCACTGGCTGGTGGACTCTGATTCATGGCTCTTGTTATTCTGTCATTCTTCTCTGCTCTGTCAGAATCTCCAAAGGTTGCTGGCTGGGGGACTCTGGTTCTCTCAGCCTTGTGGCTCTGCTTGGCTTTGCTATGGCTTTCTCATCATTCTCAAAAGGCATTCTCTCCAAAAAATGTCTCCTCTTTTATAGGATTCCAGTAAACTAATAAAGACTCACTTAGAATGGATAGAGACACATCTGCATCTAATCAAGTTTAATACCCACAGTTGATTGAATCACATCCCTGTGGAGATAACCTAATCAAGTTTCCAACCTATAGTACTGAATAGGGATTAGAAGAAACCATTGCTCCCACAAGATGCTCCCATAAAACATGGCTTTTCTAGGGTACAGAAATCCTTTCAAACCAGCACAACACCCAAAGGCAGAATTAGAAAACTGAAATATGAATCTTAGTAAATGATTCAGAATGCCACACAAAGAGATAAATGTTTGGAAAACTCAGAAAAAGAAATTAAAAGACAGGGTGGATAAAATTAAAAGGTCCAATATATACCTAATAGAGTCACAGAGAAGATGAGAGAGAGCGCAACAATATTTGAAAAGATAATGGATGAGAATTTTCCATACTCAACAAATGAACATTAATCCACACCTTCAAAATCATGAAAACCAGAAAAACATGTTCTTAAACTTAATCCATTCCCATGGGAGTGAACCTATGTAAATAGGACCTTTTGATGAGGTTGTTTCTGATATGGTATGACCCAGGATGGGTCTTGATCCTGTTACTAAAGGCCTAATAGGAAAGGTAACAGAGAAAAAAGCCACTGAGATAGGAGCCAGAAGCTGAAAATCAGTGAAACTCAGAAGAGAAGGAAGAGACCAGGAGAGGCTTCCACATGCAGTGTCATGTGACAGAGGAGCCAAGGACCAAGGATCACCAGCAGCCAGACCCAGAATGCCAGTCTTCAGGAAGAAAGCATCACCTTCATGACACCTCGATTTGGACTTCTCCTACCCTCAAAACCATGAGGCAATAAATTCCCATTGTTTAAGTCAACCCATTGCATGGTCTTTGCTTTGGCAACAAAGAAACTAAAACATGCTGCAAGCAAATAAATAAATAAACAAGTAAACAAACAAGCAAATAAATAAATTAAAATGTGATTCATTATACTACCAGAATAAAGTAGAAAAACCTTGTGACTATTTCAATAGATACAGAAAAGCATTAATTAATTCAATATCCATTATGACTTTTTAAAAATAGACTCAGCAAACTAAGATTAGAAGGAAACCTTCCATCTAAAAAAGATAATCTATGAGAAAACCCTACAGATAAGCCTTTACTAACGGTGCAATATTGAACACTTTCCTTGTGGTTTTGGAACAAAGATAAGGATGTCCACTAACTAACTTCTATTCAACATTGCTCTAGAGATCCTACCAAGTACAATAAGGTAAGAAAAATAAAATGAAAGACATAAAAAAAAATTTTTAATTAATTTATTAATTAAAAGAAGTAAAGAAACAAAATAAAACAACATACATAATCAGTAATTCACAATATCATCACTTAGTTGCACATTCATCATTTCTTAGATCATTTGCATTAATTCAGAAAAAGAAATAAAAAGACAATAGAAAAAGAAATAAAACGAACACAGGAAAGAAAAAAAAAAAAGATTATACCTACCATACCCCTTACCCCTCGCTTTCATTGATCACTAGCAAGACATAAAATATTTAAAGTAAGAAAGACTTCTTTTAAAAAATTCTTAGATAGTATAATGTATCCAGAGAAAGTCCAAACAACTGCTGGAACTAACGAAGATTTTAGCAAGATAGCTGGATATTACAAGGTCAAAAACTTTCAAAATTTTATTTTTATACTAGCAACAGACCATAAGGAAATTATACATTTTACATTATACATTATACATTAATGATAGGTAGCTTGCGTAAAAGTGACCTCCAGAGTAGCCTCTTGACTCTATTTGAACTCCCTCAGCCACTGATACTTTATTAATTATACTTCTTTTCACCCTTTTGGTCAGGATAGAATTAATGATCCCATGGTACCAGGTCTGGACTCATTCCTGGGAGTCATCTCCCACGCCACCAGGGAGACTTTCACCATTGGATGTCATGTCCCACATAGAGGGTAGGGCAATGATTTCACTTGCAGAGTTGGGCTTAGACAGTGTGAGGCCATTTCCTGTTAAACATAGCCCACAGCATGCAATAGCAGGTTTCCCCCTGTACCCTGGATTTAAACCCTCCTTCTACATGGATCATACCTTTGAAGTAGTTCTTACAAGAACTAATTTATATTTCTAGTGTTAATCAGTGGGACACATAGGTCTATACAACCCCTTTCAATCATGTTCACCTTCAATAAGGCAATATTGCTTATACAGCCACTAGAGAATCCCCTTCACTTCTATCTATCCCCTTACATTTGAGTTCAACCTCATTAGCTAACCATTCACCCATCTCTTCTATATATCTCTAAGTCCCCTATATTCTGTATTATAAGCCTCTGATTTTACCTTTACCATAGTCATAAAAGTGGAGTCATACACTATCTACCCTTTTGTGTCTGGCTAATTTCCCTCCTAGGAATTTACCTCCACATACAATCATGTGAAATTTATCTGAAAAGATTGACTGATGCATGGTTTTTTAAAAGCAAAAAAAAAAAAAAAATTGGCAACAGTTTAATGTTCAGTAAGAAGGAATTGCTTAATAAATCCGACCATTTATTTAATGAGCTGACTATTTTAAGGACTCAATGGAAAGCAAGTTTATTCTTTTGCATCACCACTCCCTTCAATCCATTCTGTCATGGACAAAATCTCAGACAAATCTTGAAATCCTTCTGGTCACTCTTGAATCTTATCAAACTGATTCATTCTCAAGATATTAAAAACATCCAGACCAATCAAATATCAGAACTTTAATTAAAACTCTAGTTGTAAACTCTACCAAGTAGAGCTTCTTTTTGAAGTCTCCCATATTAGTCTTAGGGGAGAAAAGCTCCCTCACCTCATCTTCAAAATATATCAATTAGTCAAAAAAAAAAAAGTTACATGCAGCATTTAGAGTATGCTAAAATGTGTGAAAGAATAAAATGTATAAATAAAGTTATACATGAATTGTCATTATCCAAGAAATTATTAACAGTGGTTGTCTCCAGAGAGGAGAAACATGTTTTCATATTCAACATGTTTCCAACTATTTCTGTGATTCAAGTAAAGGAAATTTTTAAAGATGCACAGGCAGCCAGAGCCTTCCACACGATTCCTCTGAGCTAGGGCTCGGGGCTGGAATCAGACCGCAGCTTTCTCCACCATGCCCGTCACTTCCCACAGCCTCAGAACCATGATCCCCGTAAAGGGAAAATGTGTAAGCAGGATCCCAGCATTGCACACCCAGGAAATGTGCTTCCTGAGGGAGTGGGTGAAGAGCACAGGTGGTGAAGAAAATATCAAGGAAGAAAAAACTGATAGTAAGAAGACAGAGGAAAACATAAAGACAGAAGAACCAGACACTGATGCGCCTCAAGAAATGGGAGATGAAGCTGTGGAGATAACTGAGGAGATGATGGTTCCGGGAAATGATGAGAAAGTGGCTGCCATCGATGCAATGAATGATGGTGAACTACAGAAAGCCGTCACCTTGCTCACAGGTGCCATTAAGCTGAATCCTCCCATGGCCATTCTGTGTGCCAAGAGGCCAGTGTCTTCATCCAATTGTAGATGCCCAAAGCTGCCATCCAAGACTGTGACAGAGCCAGCAGAATAAATCCTGGTTCAGCTCAGCCTCACAAGTCACGAGGGAAAGTGCACAGACTTCTGGGCTGCTGGGAAGAGGCCACTCACAACCTTGCCCTTGTCTGTGAACTGGATTATGATGAAGATGCTAGTGCAATGTTGAAACAATTTCAACTGAGGGCCCAGAAAATTGCAGAACATCAGAGAAAGTATAAGTGAAAACGTGAGGAGTGAGAGAGCAAAGAAAAAATAGAAAGAGTTAAGAAGGCTGGGGAAGAACATGAGACAGCCCAGAGGGAAGAAGAAGCCAGAAAGCAAACAGGAGCTCAGTGGGGCTCTTTTCCAGGCTGCTTTCCTGAGGGATGCCTGGAATGGCAGGAGACATGCCTGGAATAGCAGGAATGCCTGGGCTCCATGAAATTCTTAGTGATCCACAGGTTTTCGCAGCCACAGGGGATCCGGAAGTTATGGGGGCTTTTCAGGATGTGGCCAGAATTCAGCAAATAAGTCAGAACATCAGAGCGATCCAAAGGTTACGAATCTCATCAGTAAATTGTCAGCCAAATTTGGAATTCAAGCATAATGTCCTTTTGACAGAGCCTTTGCTGGAGGGAAAGCAGCCTAGATTACTTAATGGATGTCACATTAATACAAACCAGTGTACCTCTGACCTCCTCATCATGCAGCTGACATATTTTACATAGGTTTGCCATTCAGGTATCCATTTAGATAATACTGTCCTATTAGGACTTATAAACTTGAACACTTTTATTTTTAAACTTAAAAATATTTTTTTTTAAAAAAAGGTCCACAGAAGCTTTTTCTGAGATCAAAGGATCATAGCACACAACAATTTCAGAACCAATAATAAAGACATATTTACTAAATAAATCTTATGCATACAGGTGAGGGTACTGTTCTAAAGCTCAGTAAGGATATAAGAAAATAAAGAACATCTAGGATCACTGCTCGTGGCTGCAACTGACCTGAATGAGGGTGGAAAAAAAAAACACTGACAAATTTGAATCCAAAAATACAATCAATCAGACACATAGTTAGGAGAAACTATACAAAGTGTGATTATCCAACAAAAAAACTGAGAGTGTTTTTGTTTTAAAGGAGAATTGATTGTAAAGAAGCCTACCTTGAGTTTTATCCAAAGGGATTTAGATATTGAATGAGGAAGAGGATCTGATCGTAAGCAGTATCTGTAGTAATTAAATTTTAATGAGTATTTATTATGGTTCCAATTTGTTCATGGAATGACTGTGATGAAGAGAATGTATTCAGGAAGCACTATCTAGGCACCACCGTGTCCTTTCTTCCTTAAGCAGTTTGCTTTTATTTGTTTTTAAAGACTAATGTCTTAGCATTATAAATTCATTATATATGCTTTTCTATTTTCTAATTCACTATTCTCTTGATGAGTACATTATTTCTTCTTGGATGTATGATTTTCTACTCCTCAATATTTTATTACTATTAACTTTAGTTAAAACTTTATTTCATCTTGCTTCTGTACTGTCTTGTCTAAATGGTCTTGTTTTAATTGGTGTGTTTCTACTGTTTTGGGTGTCTTTGCCTCTTTTAAATCTGTGAGCTCAAAGCGTAAAGCGATGCGTAAAGCGACGCCTATGAGACTCGTGGTGGCACTCAGTGGAGGAGGCAGAGGCTAGCCGCTGCCCTGGCCACTCGGCTCCCTGGGTGAGCAAGCCTCAGGGCGGCCCTGGCTTCCACTAGCTCTAATCTGGAGGGAAAACAAGAGAAAGGAAATACAAAGACCTTCTCAGTAAAAGATGCCAAGCACAAACATCTTTATGAATGGAAATTTTAAAGGTACACTCAAAAAAGAGATGTAAAATACAGAATTGGGCATTCTAGAGTGAAATTCCTCTATACAATGTAGGAGAAAACACAAACTTGAGAAGAAAGGGGCCTAAAAACAGATACAGAAATTTTCAAAAAATTATTTGGCTGCTATTATGGATTCATATATGAAACATCTTAATTAAGGATGCTGATTTTCTGAGAAAAAAGTAAATTTCCAAAATTGTCACAAAAAGGAGTTTTAAAAAAAAAGGTGATGAGATGGTTAACCAAACAAAAGAATCAAAGAATTACTCTAGGGCCACGTGCTTGTACAACTAAATTATCTTGGAGATGCTAATTCTAACACTAATAGTAGCAAAATAAACCATTTTAGACATGTGTAGCCTGTACGCACACAAAATAATGTAACTTCCTCAAGCAACCTAAAGAAAAATTAGAACAATGGAGAAAGATGCCATGTTCCAATATGAGAATCTGAGTATTGTAATCTAAGTCCCAAACCCAAGATTTAGTCTCCATGTGGGAAGACAGAAAACTAATTCATTTTTTTTATTGCGTATATTTTGTTGGGGGTGGAGAGACATTCCCACCTCAGGTGTACTTTCTCTTACAAGTTCCCAAGTAAAACATCTGAAACCATTTCTCTTTAAACCGTAGATAGTTTACAAGATTTGTAGCACACACTTGTGTACAGCACTATCCCAACATGGGTCAATGAACATTGTGAATTAAAATTTTGATTTTAGCCTGGGAAGTTGAATAGTAGTGTATCAGAAATTATAGTAACACCAGTGCCTACCCCACTGCCAAGTACAGCAGCTGGAATAAAACTGTCATCCAAAAATTATTAGTTGACTGAAGAGATAAATGGATCTAGGATAATGCAGCTTTACAAAAACTACAAAATAAACATATTTAACTAACCACAGTTCACTTTTACTTTGGGCCTTTTCATTACTGCTACTCTCATCAACAGCGGCAAGAGTCCTTCTAGGAGATTTATTCCAGAAATTCAAGTCACAAAACCGTGCCTGTAGGACTGGTCCCTGGACTTGTATAATAAGCCCACAGAATTTTAACTCAATTATGTACTCAAATGCTTTTCCATATACCAATTAAGACTTTCCTTCTGTATTAATGCTATGTTGCCTGCTGTGACCCAATGATGATCTTTTGCATCTAGATACCAAGGATCATTTTAAATCTACAGGAATTTGGGTTATGAGTGCCCCCAAGAAAACATCCCTCTGATTCTGAAGCTCATTCCTTAGACCATATTTTCCTTGAATGATCTCTCTCTCTCTCTCTCTCTCATTCTCTTTCTCTCTCTCTCTCTCTCTCTCACACACACACACACACACACACACACAATGTCCATGTACTTGGATCATTCTTCCTCCTTAGTTTCAAAGGAAATGCAAAATTGTGAAAGTTGCTTGTTAATTTCCCCCATTGACAATACCGGTGAAGTTCATCCTAAAGAAATGAATTGCATCACCATCCGATAAAGACACTTTCATCCTCCCGCCACTAGCCTAATTAAGGAGCACCTCCCAACCCTCCACGCTTCTCTGGAGGTGTGGTCCCACCCACACCAGCCCAGGTTGAGGAGTGGGAGAGATGCGGGGCTCAAAGGGTGTTGCTCTCTCACTTGATTCCACAGTCAACCCCTAAGCAAAGAAACTGCTCTTCTCAGAGAAGGATCCAGTTTCTTTTCTGATCTTTCAGCAAAAGTACCGCTAAGGAGCACACCAATATCAGCTGCAATCTGTACTCAGTTCAACAGTACCAGGTGGATAGGGTGATGGGGTGGATGGGGTGGGGGTGCTGAGTATTTCATTTTCCTCTGTGTGCCTAGGAGGGCACATAGAAGAAAGCCATTCTCAGGATTGAAAAAAAAATCTTGAAAATACACAATAAAATTTAGGGGGAGCAAGATATCAAAATGCTGGAGAGGAATCTCCCTTTCTTTGAAGGCAATTTAGTCAATGTGATATGACAAAAATATACTTGAATTCTGTTTCACCCTCTGCTCCTGTCAGCCACAAAATCTTGTATACCCAGTTAGCCAGCACTTGCAAGGACTTATATACTCCAGGCAAACTGTGAGATAGATACCATCTACTTTGCCCAGATTTATAAGGTTATGTTAATCAGAGAGGTTAAGTAGGTTGCCTAAAGTCACACAGCCAGTAAGAACTAGGATACAAAGTCATGTCCATCTATCTACCTCCAAGTGTACGGATTGTTTGTTTTTGTTTTTGTTTTTAACTGCTCCACACTGCTCACTTAACCAACCTGGGCTTCAAGTTCCTCACCTAAGGTCTCTCCCATCCCAAAAATTCTCAGTAAAGACTTATGATATTATAAATTGTCAGTAAGCAATAGTATTTTTTACAGAAAATAGGAGATTTTACATTATTTAAAAATAAATTCTTTTTGCTCCTTTAAACAAACTGCAGATATCCTATCATTCCAAAGTTTTAGTTTATCTTAGTGTAGCATAATGAAAAACTTGGCTGATCTTTGTCCCCAGTTCCTAGGGAGGTGTGTTAGTTTTCTACTGCTAAAATAAATAACACAAAAAGGTTGGGCTGAACAAAAGGAGTTTACCAGCTCATGGTTTCAGAGGCAAGAAGGCTTGCTTCCTTCCCTGGTGGGTGTTTTCTGGCTGGCCACCAATCTTTGCAGTTCCTCAGCTTTTTGTCACACAGCAATGCACATAATGGCGTTTTCTCCTTTCTCTTCTGGGTTCCCTTGACTTCTAACTTCTTGCTTCTCCCATGGCTTCACCTTCTACCCCAATTTGCTTTGCTTATAAGGATTTCAGCCATATTGGGTTCATTCCATTTGGGAACAACTTGACTAATGAACATCTTCAAAGGTCCTGTTTACAGATAGGTTCATGCCCACAGGATGAAGAGATAGGACCTGAACATGACTTTGTTGGGGTTACAAGAGGTAACCTTTGGCTATTTGGCATTTCCTTTGACAGAGGTGCCTTCTGTTCCTCACGGTGGGCCGAGGACCATAGGTGATAGCTGCAGGGTGGGGCCAGCCACACCTGCAATCTTAGCGTGGGGGCTGGTCACATCGAAAGACCAGCATGTGATTAGGAAGTTGGGGTTTTCCACCACATCATATCAGCTCAACTCCCCAACCTCTTGGAGGGGAGGGGGCTGCAGATTGAGCTCAGCCATGTGGACATTGATTCCATCAACCATGCCTACATAATGAGACCCCAACAAACTGGATACACTGGAAGCCATGACGAGCTACCATGATTGAGAAAATACATCACTGCGGTGCTGGGAGAATGATGTGTTCTGATTCCAGTGTGGAGAGGACAAGGAAACTTGTATTTGAAACCCCTCCCACTGCATACATCTCTTTTGGGGGCTTGTCATTTGGGCCTTTAACTATAATAAAACTATACTCATAAGTGTAGCACATTCAATCAGTTCTGTGAATTGTTCTAGCGAATTATTGAGCCAGGGTTGATGGTGGGAACACCCGAATTTGTAGTCAGTTGATCAGAGGTGTGGGTGGTCTCAGCCCCTGAACTTGCAACTGGTGCCTGAACTTGCATCTGGTGTCTTGTAGAGAATTGTGCCCTTAACCTGTGGGGTCTGGCCTGAGTCTGGTAGAGTCAGAATTGAATTGCTTGAATTACTGCAGCATTTCAGGTGGTGCCAGTGGCTGCTGGAAGTTGAAGAAGTTTTCCCAAAAACTTAACACTTAGATTTAAAAGTATACACAACATAAAATACAAGTAGAGTCTATCAGGCACTAAATTTACCCAGAATAGGATTGACATCAGGAAAACAATTTCTTTTCTTGGATTCAGGGCTAGCCATGAGTATTCTCTGGTATTCTCTGGGTAAGATATCCCATTAAGGCACTGCCTACATTAGCACAGAAATGGACTGGAGGCTGAAAGTTCATACACTCTCAGAGAAAATATGTCATCAACCTGAGACCATTCTCAGAACTTTCTTAGGTCAAGGGGCAGTTGTTTGCATCTCTCTCTGCTGCCTTACCCTTCCACTATTAATTAAGTTGTTAAATTAGAACGGTAAATGAGGGTGAAAAGCTTTATTCACTTTAGGGGTTTTTTATTTCACCTTCCACTTATGTAAAATGTTTTGTGCAAACATTCTACAGCTAGAGCTAAAAACCTTTATTTGGGATTTCAATTTTACATAATACATATTATATAAAGTCTAGACTAGGTCTGTATAAATCAAGTTTCACAAAACAAACACACTGAAAATGAAAAAAGAAGCTACTGATACTTCAGGAGTCTGTTAAAGGCAGGATATTGGGGTACATGGCATCCAAGTGCCTCTCCACACTGACAAAACAAGAGAATATGACAAATTGAATAAATTTTTATTATTTTTTACCTCTTAATGTGCCAGGTGAAGATCTCATACCAGGAATCAGAGATATTGTAGCTCAGGCTCTTTGTTAACTGGTGCTTGCATTTATTAATATTATCTTTAATCAAGGATTTCTTAACAATAATTTTTAAGCTACTTGTCCTTTTTGAGAAGGTTCATTAACTTAAACTAAAATAACATGCTCTATAAATCCATTTAACCCAGCTCAGGTAAATGGCCACAGGTGACCCTATGCTGAGAGCAAATGATGGAGGGTGTCAGGGTTAAACCCTCCATTGCCCCAGGACCATCTCCTAAGGCGTGTGCCTTTGGCCTTTCGACAGGTTATGCCAGTTTAGATACATATATTGAATACAATAATTTAGCTTTTAAAGCTAAAGTAAATAGAGTAGAAGTGTAATACTTTCATCCTGCACCCCAGTGGATGGCTCTACTCACAGGCTCCTGGTTAAAGATCTCTCATCTGACATGTGATTAGCTAACAGAGCAACTGGGCAAACATATGTTATATAAATCCAGAGATCATCCACCAATTTAAACTACACTAATTAATAGATTATGATAGAGATGCACTTTCCTGCTTTGCCTCCCTTCCCCTAATCAGCAGTAGACATTCTAGGGTGTGGCCTATAGCACAGCCCTTCCTGGACCCTCAGTCTGATGAAATGCAGGAAGGTCCCACTGCCATCGGTTGGAATGTGGCTGGAATGCAGCTTGTGTGAGATGGGACTCTGCTGAACTTGGGCCATCTGCACACTCTCCCTGTCCCGTCCATCCCCAGGCCCTGTCTAAGAGTGCTTATCCCAGGACCCTTCTCACACCTTGGATACTGCACTTCTGCTACATCACTTAGAAAAGTCTTTACCCCAGATTCAGCCCAATCTCATCCTCCCTCACCCTTAGGCTATGGTTCTATCTCCTACATCATTAAGAAAATTGGTGCCATCAAATATAAGACTCCTCAAAACCCCACCCCATCTGCCTTGTGCCCCTCCTTCCATCCAGTCTGGGAGGAGTCCCTTCTCAAGGTCAAGGGCAAATAGATGATAACTACATCTTAATTACTAATGCATAAATAAAGGAGGATCCATAGAGATTATCAAAAGACTCTGGGTTCTAAAAAT